>JAPMIB010000176.1:0-265105 GCA_034770305.1 Trichogramma dendrolimi | reverse complement strand
AGTTACAAATTGTATCGTTGATTGATAGTAATTAAAATCATATTAATTTTCAGATAAATGATTTTCGTCGTTAAAAAATGAAGTTAAACAGCTTCAAGTTGCAGTAAGCCACATAGAACCTTTCATCAAAACTTTTACTCCAACGATGGATATGAGTAAATCCAATACTTTCACAGACAATGAAAGTAATTTGCATTTACAAATATTACTAGATCATTTGATTAATTTACAATTTCAAAACAGCTCATTTATTCCTAAGTCTTCAAAAGATAAAGACGATACGAATGGTAAAAAATTTAATTATCAATTTAAATCAAAAATTCATAATAGTTAAGATTCCTAAAGCAAAAAAAACTTTTTTTAAAATAAATTATTAGTCTTATGTCTGAGGTTAGGTTAGTTACGAAAAAAATTATACCAAATGGTGGGTAATAAGACAAAATTTTTGTAATGGGATTGGAACTTTCAATCCACAACGTATCATATGTGACATCTGTGTCGTAACCCTGCAAGGCGCGTATGATTTACAAACACAACAAGCAATGGGTACCCGACTTATCACTCGCCCTTCTGGGCTGAATATGCCGACGATTATCCTAATGGTCCGCGTCGCTGTTAAATCCACTTGTTCTCTCTTGCGCACTCAAATCGACTCGTACTGGTACTCGCACTTTACACTCAAGTGACATTGGGCCTTATTACTTGCGCCGTACTCACCAGTCCAACTTAGACATCCTCAAGGATGTCGCGGCCCATGATGTAACTTGGGAAGCGAGTGTGTCGCTGGCGAAGGTGAGATCTACGACCGAGTAGCCCAGTGCACCGGTGAATGTTGGTGTATCTCCGGTGTTCAGCAGTACAGCTTCGAGGGGGGCGAGCGCGTCCAGGAGAGTTGTGGTGCGCTGTCTCGTCGCTCGGCATCCCCACTCCGTGACACCAGTCCGCAGGCCCGCCGTGTATACCTGCAAAAAGATGTCAGGGTGCGTGGCAATGGCGATCTTTATAGCAGAGTTTGGTACTCCGTCCGGCCCAGGCGCAGTGTGATCCTTGATCCTCCTGCATGCTCTTCAAAGTTCTTCCAGGGTGACGGCTGGTTCAATTGCTCCTGCCTGGAGTAGTGGTGGTAGAGCTGGCTCGTCAGGCATGCGAGGGTAAAGGGCAGCAATTATACGGCGCACCATGGTCGGTGAGCTTGGTGAATTTCCTCTCGATCCTCTGAGACGGGACATGACTGTCTCGTATGGTTTGCCCCATACGTCCTCGTTGACCTCGTCGCACAGTTTGTTCCAGCATAGGCACTTGCTGGTCTTGATAGCAGCACGCAGGAGACGTCTTGCGAAGGCATAGCTCGCTTGGCAGGCGCCTTAATTTGGCCGACCACGCGCTCTCTGGGCAAGCCTTTGCGCTCGCAGGCATGAACACCGGAGGTTGGCGATCTCGCTTGTCCACTAGTACACCACGCAACGACGACGTCGTCCACTTGACTTGGCCATAGACGCTCGCATGCACTGGTAATGGCGGCCATGAGCCTCGTTACCATCTCTCCTGTAGGTCCGGATGGAACCGCAGCATTGGCTATCATGACTGAGAGACACTCTGTGTCAAGGGTGCGTGCGTTCCACTTGCAGCTTTGGCGCGTCTCAGGTCCAGACCGTCTGGCGCACTCTATCTCAAACACGATGGCTTGATGATCGCTATGCGTGTAAGGCTCGAATCCCCACTCCGTTGACCAGGCGTTGAAATCGTCCGCGACGATGAGCGGCCTCTTGCCCTAGGCTTCCTCGATGATGTTGGTGAGAAGAGCGGAAAATTCTACATGAGCGGGCCTTGGTGGTGCGTAGACGCTGAAAAAATAGATTCCGTTGATTCGGGCCCAGTTGAAAAAGGGACGCGCTCTTACTGGGTGTTCCTGCACCAGGCCACCTCCCTGCACCCAGATCGCGGCTTGGCTGTTGGCATCGGCTAGCCATGTATAAGGTGGATCTAAGTTCTTGTACTGATCGCACACTACCGCCACGTTGATGCGCTGCTCGAGTATGGCTTGGCTCAGGAGATCCTGAGCAGCCTTATAGTGATTGAGGTTTAGCAGTTATATCCTCATCATCGGCGGGGGTGTGTGTGTTTTTTTTTCTCGCTTCTGTCACCACGCGGCCAGTGACCAGGTTGCCGGGGCCGCTCTATCTTGTGAGTGTGGTTCTCGCTTCTGGCGCTACCGTGTGAGTCCTGGTGAGTCTATAATACTCCTTTCTGTTGTCATCTTGTGAGTGTGGTTCTCGCTTCAGGCTTCATCATGCGTCACACTAACGGGCCTTGCGTCCATGCGTCCACGAACGGGGCCTCCCATCCGGCGCCATATTGTGAGTGTGGTTCTCGCTTCTGACTAAAGAAGATAGACACGTATAGAAGCCCAGAGCTTAAGTAAAAATTAAGGTTGGCTTATATGGTACCTAAGCCTGTAATGTATAGGCAATATTTAGTCCCTGTCTCGTAATGCATTCGTAGTCGAGTCGTCAAGCGTTCGGCTTTGTCTTTTGTGTCGAAATTCAGGCCACGGATTTTTTTTTATACGTTTTTTTCTCAAATTACAAAGAATAAAGTAAGGAAAAAAATAATGATCAAGTGATACGGTACATTTAAAATTTGAGTCTGAGATCCCTAGTAGAAATTTAACCTTTCAGAGCATCAATAAAACGTTTTCTTGATCATTTATTGTCCATTAAATGACCGATTTGGGGAGTTGGCCAATAAATGGTCTAAAAATCGTTTTAATTAATGCCAAAAAAAATTTCGATTTTTACCAGGGATATTTTCATAAAAAAAAATTTCATTTAACCAAATTGACAAGAAAATTTTTTTTCGAGGCGGATGCATACATATAAATTAATTTAATCGAATTATCGTTCGAATTAAATGGGATTTTTTATTTTTTTGTCGAATAAAAAAACAAGAAAAACAACTTTTGATTATCAATGTTATTTTAACGTCTCAAGCCAACGCATTGATTATTTTTTAAGATGTAACATACATGCTTACATATACATATGGCCGATTCTCTGTCAACTCAACCGGTCAAAATTTTTTTTCTATATCTACACATTGTTTGGGATGTCAGGAATGTACAAGAAAATATTTAGAGCGATTGGGGCCTTCTATCACCCTTTATCAGAATTCAAACGTTGACCATTTTCGCATTTTTCCGTAATTTATATCAAATATCGCTAATATTTCATTAAGCTCTAGTTCAGCGTAGAATGACTCAAAAGTAAAAGTGCCCAAAAGATTTTTTGTTGGGCATCGTCCAAATTTTCAGAAAAAATGGGTCCCGAAGCGATCTGAGCACTGTGGAGGTTTCTACAATAGAAATTATCAAAAAAAAGCAAAAAACACTAAATCTAATCAAGTATGATCCGGACTTTCCTTTCCTAAACTATTTAAGAAGCTTCCGCAACATGTCAACTACTCCCTTGTAAGTTTTTGTAATGGTTTGAGCCTTGGTTTGCCCTGGAGACGCTAATATGTGTCGAAAAACGTGCAAAAAACGCCGAAAAACGCCCCTACAACTGAGTACAGCCTTAGATATTCACATGTTACACATGCCAGTCAAACTAAAACCTCAATGATAGTTATATAGACTTAAAGAACACAAAATTACCTTTAATTTGGTGTATTTAAAAACTCTCTAGGCCACTATAGAACCGAAAATATAGCTATTTGAATTTCTACTCAGAAACAAAGAATAAAACTCTTTGAACAGTTGCAAAAGAAATTTCTTATAGAATAATTCAATAAAATTAATTAATAAAATCTTCAAAGCGAATGAATCGGATTTCATATAATACATACTTTTCATTGTGAAACTACTATTTTTATGCCAAAACATATTATAGTTTTTCTAATTTTTTAATTAATAATTTTACAATTTTCCAATGCCATTGCCTCTGAAAACATTTTGCATTGTACGTATCCATTATTAGTTGGCTTGATATAATGTTGTTTTTTTAGATCTTTCTCTTCTTTTAGTTTGGAAACGTGGTGTGAAACTAAGAAGATTTTCTTCGTAATCTGATTTTGGACTTATCAAGTAATTGATAAGTACACATTATCAATATTTCCAAAATCTTTCAGCCAATCAAATAATGACTGCGGTGTCAATATTTGTTGATGTGGCGGTAACTGTAAGCTAGCTTTAGCTGCAGATCTTTTCACTGAACCACCTATGCCTGTATAAATTAATGTTTTTACCAAGGTTAGTTTAGTTATTAATTGTATACAAATTATAAAGGCAATAAATACATACCATCGCAGGCACCCTCTTGCCGTGCGCTGTTGGAAAGAAATGCCAAGTTTCTGGTATACCAAAATCTTCTTCATGATAATAAACATTAAGCATCATTTTATAGTTTTTAAACTGTTGTGGTGCCCCGTCACTGAAGAATTGAATTCTATTAATATCCGGTTTAATCGTTCGCAAGTGTGCATAAAATAATTTCAAAAATGTATGTACTGCCACAGAGTCATGATTCAAATTATCAGATATAACAACGAATCCTTTATAAACTAATCGATCATCAATTTTTTTGTAATGGTATGACATCACAAATACTGTTGATTGATTATTGTTCCAATGAAAACCTTGTGGAGCATCTTGCTCTACAAAAGCGTAATTTTCTGAAAAATCCAAAGACACCACAACTTCATCAACTGCAATATTTTCTTTTGGATTTTTGAAATACAATGACTGCTTTTTAGCGATGAACGCATGTGGCAATAATTGTTTGATTTGCTCACAAAAATTTGATATAAAATCATCGCCATCCACAACAATTGTCTCAAGTGTTGTGAGAGGTTTATTTATCCATTGCGAATACGTTACTTGCGTAATATCTCTCTCTTCGAAAACGGATTTTAAATATTCCTCCAATTTTGTAATACCAGGGCAATTTTCACACGTCCCAAAATAACAATCGGATTTCATAGCATTGTTCCTTATATCATTATTATCACATAAAATATAATTTATAACGGTGCTGTAATCCGTCAAATAGGTACATATCCATCAGTTAAAGTTTTCAAGCAACCTACAAAATTATACAGTTAATTGATAGGGTATTTTATTTTGTATTAACATCTTTAATTGTTTATCATTTTACCTGTAATAGATAATTTTACATTTTGGTGGATCGGACAAACACATACTGAATGCGTTCCGCTACTCCCGGCGAGTAAGCAGCATTTCGGACGGAGTTTGGCAAAAGTGGAAAATCCGACTTTTATATCGGGATGACAATCTTGAAATAACTTAAACGATTCCTTCAATCCACATAATACGAGGCGCTTCTGTTCATACACATATTCGTTATTGTCATTTTTAATTTTAACACAATCATTTTTTCCCGGTAGAATGTATGTGTGATCTTCGCTTTTGAAAAATTCTTTAATTGTATCAAATACTGAGTTTGATAGAGCTTTCCCTATGTGTACACAAAACATATTTAATTGAAAAATAATTTTTTGTTAGGTGAATAATAGTACATTGAAAATTTCAAGCAATACTAAAATAGAATTTATACCTGTCTTATTTCCGGGATCACATAAGACCAAATTCTTTTTGAAGTTTTCTAGAAACTTTTATCATAAGAGTAGTAGCGTTGAAATTGATCTGTATTTGTTCTATGGTCCAATTGTCTGGGATTAATGTTAAAATTTGAAATTTTTCGGCTGTAGTTGTTTGAAGATCACTAAATTTTTTTGTCATATTGTAAAGCAATTTTTTATACATCATCAACTCTCGATGTTCTAAATTTTCTGGTTCTGATTGAAAATCTTGAGAATCCATTTGATACTCATTACTTTCATATTGACTTCCAGTGGCTTTAAAAGATAAACCAATGTAACGTTACAATCACAAGAAAAAAGAAAATTATAAATATAACTAGCATTATCAATATATTTTTTACCTGAACTTTCTTGGGAAGATTCACACGCCTTGGCCAATTCAATTCGACATTTTAGCATAATTTATCAGCTGTCGTCAATGGTGGAAAGAATGTAAATTTAGATTTAACTGTTCAACTAATTGTTTAGAAGCATTCCTCAGACTTTTAGTGGAGCATTTTTCTGAATGTAAATCAGGCAGTGGTTTTCTACATCTATTAAAACTAATCGCTATCTTAAATTTCTTGGCACTAGGTTCGTCAGATAGATCCATCTCCATTTCAATCCACTTGAATAGTTTAAATCAGGAAATTATTAGTAACAGATGGGGAGAACGTTAACCGTTGATACATAACACTCAAAAACTGAAAGATTCTTAATACTTACAAAATTAATACTGAGGCATACACAAAAAAACTGTGAAAACGCGTATAGCTAGGCACAAAATTTAGTAACGATTAGACACTGAGTGAGACGTAAACACAACTCTAGCGTTCGGAGCACGACGCGATGTGCCACTCGGCAAGACGTCAATACAACACATTGTTTACGTAATAAGAACAATGAATATGTCAGTTAAATGATATAAGAATAATACATATGAAGAAAATAGCAAGAATAATACATATTAGCAAGCAAATTCTTGATGAAGCTCGATTCGTACCGTTTTATTCTTTGTTTCTCCGTTTATTCGTTTTCTCTTTGTTCTAGAAATTCAAATAGCTATATTTTCGGTTCTATAGGGCCTAGAGAGTTTTTAAATACACCAAATTAAAGGTAATTTTGTGTTCTTTAAGTCTATATATCTATCATTGAGGTTTTACTTTGACTAGCATGTGTAACATGTAAAGATCTAAGGCTGTACTCAGTTGTAGGGGCGTTTTTCGGCGTTTTTTGCAAGTTTTTCGACACATATTAGCGTCTCCAGGGCAAACCAAGGCTCAAACCATTACAAAAACTTATACCCCAATCGCTCTATAAATTTTTTTGTACATTCCTGACATCCCAAACAATGTATTCATCATATTAGATATAGGAAAAAAATTTTGACCGGTTGAGTTGACAGAGAATCGGCCATATCCACAAAAAAGCTAACTTATAAGAATGTCGAAATGACCAGTGCACTTCCGCCATATACAAGGGTAGCTTGCCCTTTATGTTTAGCTCAAATTTCTGTGCACATCCCGAATTTTTTTCCATTTATACACAAAATGTTAGTAGTTTAATAGTTACTCGCTTTTGAAAATTTTTCCAGTGTGGGTTGAGATTTGCCAGCTGTTGTTTTCTCGGTAGGACAAATTTTTTCAAATTTTTTTCATGATGGCTGAAAATGAACGCGTAAGAATAAAAGAATCAAAGGCAAATCAGAAGTAAACTTTAACAAGAGCTTTATTGATGTTACACCTTTTGGTATTCAAAGACGAATGAACAAAATCAATCGCTCACCAAATAACCAAGCAAAAAATAAATAAAACAAAAACCTCACAATCACCATGGATTTGCGGCCTAGCGTCCGTGCGCAAGCCTCTATGCTTACGCAACCCGCGATCCTCACCTTTTATAGGACTTTGTCCAGTGGTGAGGCAGATGCGTTCGCCCAAGCCTTTATGCTTGAACAACGCGGCCTCCGAAAACTAGATCATTCGTTTACAATGGCCTTTAATATGCGATCTTAATCCGCTGGTATTGCTCGCTTTCATTGGTATAAAGATTTTATATTTTCCTGCTGCATCTTTCCCACAATCCAAACAAAATCCATATTTGATGCCATTAATTTTTTCATAAGCGAAACAATCTTTTATTGATATTTTATCTTCATCGTCTTTGTTAGCTTCAGATATCAGATTTTCTGTTCCTAAGCCGTTAATTTCTGAAATTTTACTGTGCCTGCGAGTAAATAAAAAACTATTTACAAAATTTCGGCTTGAATATACATTCATATGAAATATAATACTTACTGCGATAACATTCCAAGCATATTCGTCTCTCACCAGATCCTTCTTCTTTTCCAACGACTGCCTTTAAACAAAGTTCAAGTAAATGAACGAATTTTTTCTCATGAAACGCAAGTGTGTTGCGACGCTTTATGTCCATTAAGGCAAACAAGACATTTGTCATAAGATTTAATTACTTTATAGTTCAAACGCACAAACACGATAGCCAAGATACAGCTCAACTTTATATTTCGCATGCACGAACGCGATAGCACAAGTTACAGCTCTAACCGCGCAGTGTGATGTGCACTGATGGTTAACTTCGACTAAACGCCCAGTGCGTGAAAAAACAACAAAGACACGTACAAGGAGACGCGAAAGATTTTTGCGAATAGTGTTTACATATTTTTGAGTCGGCTTTGATGCAGCATACATTCCACACTGAAACAGTTGACGAGTGGTTCGCACGTGGGCAGCAATAATGTAAACGCTACGATGTAACACGTTGCGCGAGGAGTTTTGTTATTAATTTTTCTACACCTAAACTCTCTTGTTACAAATGCCAGCTTTATATATACGCAAATATATAAGCGAAACGAAGTCAATCCTGCATGAACTCCCGTTATTTTCCGAAGGTTTTTCGCGACGTGATACCGTTAGTACTGCTTGATCGATCTTTTTGAAAATTTAGGAAGTTGATAAGGGAAGTTAGACGAAGATCTGATGACATTCATGACTTTGATTACGTAATCCCTTATGCACTTTTATGCATTTTAAATGCATTTTTTCCAAATTATGAGAATTTGCTCAAATTTGATGGGATATTTTTTGAATAATTTGTCGGGGACCTTAAATATGATTGTCGTTGCATTGTTTTTTTCGTTTATGCATTAAAATGCACTTTTATGCGCTGTAAATGCATTTTTCTGAAATAATGAGAATTTGATCTAATTTGACGGGATTTTTTTTGAATAATCTGTTGGGGACCTTAAATATGATTATCGTTGCATTGTTTTGTATACTGAGATCCGTGCGAGTCCAAGATCGTTGTACAGGTTAACGGAAACTCTGACTGTTGACACACGCCCAGATACGCTTTTTTTGCTGTATGATTAGAACATGTGAGAACTTCAGAGTGCGAACACGAAGTTGGGATGGCCCATTGGCGAGTCACTGCCGCATAGATATGCGGTCACTTTTGCTCTATGTCAAGCTAAATTTTAGCCTGTCTCAAGATTTTTTTGTATTTCTTGAGTCAAGCATTTTTCATGACGCAGTACGGTTATTTTTTTCAGCGCATAACTGCACCCACTGAAAAATATATAAACTTTTGTACAAGCGCCAGAAGATGATTAAATACGGGTTTTTGTAAAGTTATTGTAAAAATTTAGTGATTTAGTATCATCACGAATCTTCAGTTTATTGGAATTGCTCAGCATTCTACAACTCGAGTTGCCACTTGTATAATTATCATCAGTACAACGTTAACTGAAACACGATATAATTTTAAGCTAATATAATCATTTTTCGTTCAGTGATGTTACTCGCAACACGATTTATAATATAATTGTCATCTGTACAATGTTAACTGAAACACGATATGATTATAAACAAACGCACTTACCGATACACAAGTAATAGCGAATAAAATTCATAAAAATTTAAATAATATATAAAAATTCATATAAATTCATAGAAAAATGCATACGAATAGTATATAAAATTGCATTTTAATGCAATACCTAGAAAAATAAAAGGCTGTTTTCATTGACCCTCACTTACTTCCTGCAGCGATCAGCTGATTTGCCTGGAGGTAAAACGAACGTGGCCTTCATATGCTTTACGTGTTAAAGTTGGTTGGTAAAAATGTGAATAAATCATTTGCAATATAATAAAAAAATAAACTAAAAATATCTCGATGAAGAAGAAATCTTTAGCTTTCAATAAACGCGCTACTGTCAATAAACTTTAAATATAATAGTTTTATATTTCTTGTCTCATAAGATTTTATCATTGTTTTATACTACAATTATAATGGTTTAACCATGGTACAATCGAATGTGAGCCATCATATTGAAGGTCCCTGTTATATGCCAAATGTTCGAGGACATTCAACCTCGAACACTTGAAATATAACATATCGACATATCGAGGCTATTGAACTAGGCGGGTGCTGCCTCAGGCCCCGAGTCGGCAGTTTCGACATGCACAGGCATGACAAAATCGTCGACCAACCGAAGCATCACCTGAGCCAGAGTATCTGTTTTAATGCACCAGAACTTGGACAAATTAATCAGTCGACGTGTGGCCGCTCCTCAGCAACCACCACGAATTAGCACCTTTGTTAATTGCCTTCTGCACTTTATAAAAGTGCAGAAAAAAGTACCTTTAAACGAATATTGAAATAAAGTAAATTCCAGTTTCGTCAAGCCAAACTATCAACGTAAGTTATTAAAGTTTATTCAATTCCCTAGTACTAAAAACATACATACAGATATACATATATCGTAGATATGTATATATATATATATATCATATTATCCTTACTAATACCTATTCCCTTATATCTCTCCCTGCACACTTGCAAGTCGTGGCGACAAGCCTCTTCTGTATAGAAGGGTTCGCGCCCGATAGCAACAAATAAATATATGAGGAGATATAGGTAGGCACAGGTCAGCCCGATGGAGGTCCCCAGGCCTCCGGGTGGCAGCGAGGAGGTACAATGAAGGTACACGAGCGGTTGAGGTTATAAGTATAGCGTTTATTTGTCCGAGCGAAGCTTCGTGCTCTCCGTCTCGACAAGATCTGAGCGGGGAGCACGGAGCTGCGTGTGGCAGCGCCAGCGGCGAGCCGAGAGGGGAGCCTGGGAGGGGAGAGACGCCTCGTCATATCCCCACAGTACTCCGGGGTACAAAAGAAAAATTTTGGCTCAAAGGAGCACTTGAAGACATAAATTTTTAAGTTTACAAAATTACAAATGATTAATGAGTGGTAGCAAAATTAACATTTTTTTTTTTTTTTTAAGTAATTGAGTTTGCGTGTAGCTTACTAAGTAAATAAACAACAGTAAATCTGTGGGTGCTCTGCACCAATACAACAAAATAATTAAGCTTGAATTAAAGCGTTTTAAGAATAAAAAGGTACATGTTCGGTGCTTTGCACCATGGCAAACAAAGTAATTGAGCTTGAATTAAAGCTTTCGTCGGCGACAGAAAAGATACATTTCGTGAGTGCTTTGCACTATTATTAACAAAATAATTGAGCTTGAATTAAAGCTTTCGTCGGCGACAGAAAAGATACATTTCGTGAGTGCTTTGCACTATTATTAACAAAATAATTGAGCTTGAATTAAAGCTTCTAAGGTAACAATGTTCTTATTGGTGCTTTGCACCATTATCGACGACGTAGTACATATTTTACAGGCTAATAGACTTATAAATGTGAGAACAGTGCTATGCACTGACTTTATGTGACAAAAATAAATGTATTTTTTATTATCTCTTAATTTAAGTACAAAAAATAGACTCTTCCTAAGATTATCTTAGATTAAGTACAAAATCTTGGTTAACAGCTTAACTTAAGAACAGGTATTTTTATTTTTACTATTTTTACATTTTATCTTACTTAAATTCTGGCTATAGGAATGTTCCACATGGAATTTTACCTTTTTAGATTTAGTTTTTGGCACATTTTTTGGTAGCGAATCATTAGTAATATCATTATTTACAGTGGGCTCGGCTAGTAGCTCAGAGCTTGCAGGTACTTCAGACGTAAAATCACATTCGATATTTTCTTTTTCAACAAAATCATCGCACGGATTGTTCTCTGTTATTAATAAATCGATATCATCGCGAGTGCCAAAGGCCGGTTTTACGCGCAAGGTGGAAACTGTTTTGAGCTCCTCGAGTCCTCTTTTGTTGGTCATTTTAATTACCATGAAATGTGGCGAGGGGCGGCAGTGAACCTTGAAGGGACCTATGTAAGGAGGATCCAGCGCTTTTTTAATGGGTGGGGCTCTCATGAATACATGAGAACATGTATCGAGGTCCTTGTGGACGAAAGGACGAGTTTCATGATGAAGAGTAGTGAGCACCGGTTTGATCTGTTGCATGTGAGCTCGAAATTCGGAAGTGAATTTTTTTCGATCGATTTCAGCGCTCTCATCAGAGAAAATTCTCCTGGAAGACGAAGAGTGGTACCATAAATTAGCTCTGCTGGGCTAGCATCTACGTCTGAGCGAATTCTAGATCGCAAGCCCAGCATGACGAACGGTAGAGCCTCTGTCCAAGAGTCAGAATTTTCGAAACACATAAGTGCAGCTTTAAAATCTCTGTGCCAGCGTTCGATAAGGCCATTGGCCCGGGGATTATACGGAGTTGTATGAATGTGATTGATGCCTAGAACTCTGCAGAGCTCGCGGAATACTTCTGACTCGAACTGCTTACCCTGATCAGAAGTAAGAGTCAGAGGTACTCCGTAGCGAGAGATCCAATTATTAACAAAAGCTTGCGTAACAGTAGAAGTTTGCATATCACGCATGGGTACGGCCTCCGGCCAACGAGCATATCTATCAATCATTGTTAAGGCATAAGGGTAGCCCTGACTCTCATTGAGAGTGACAATATCGATATGTACGTGCGCAAAGCGTTGGTCGGGTAAGTCGAATTTGGCCGGGACCAATTTATTGTGGCGAGCAATTTTGTTCCGTTGGCAAGGCAGACAGGACTTACAAAAGTTTTTCACATCAGTTGACATGTTTGGCCACACAAATTTTCTATGAATTAATTTGTTGGTCGCACAATACCCATCATGAGAGGGATTGTGTACTATCGCGATGGCTTCCTGCCTCAGTGATTTGGGAATATAAGGACGAATGATTTCGTCTCCCACCTCGCAAAAAATATGAAAAACTTTGTTTGCACGATCGAGCCACTCCAAGCGTCGCAATTTCAAATCGAAGTCGGGGTTATCGATGATCGAGCGAAGCTCCTCGTCATCACCCTGAGCTTCAGAGAGACGTTTGATTGAGATGTCAGAAGGCAGAGCAAAAGCATCCACACAGCCAGCAACTTGTAAAGAGAGGCTGCCTGTGTCGATGCGAGAAAGTGCATCTGCTACCGGATTGTCTTGGCCAGGAATATATTTTATACTCGTGGTATATTGAGATATAAAAGATAATTGTCTCTGTCTTACCAGAGGAACTTGTTCAGGGGCTTGAATGAAAGCGTACTGCAACGGTTTATGATCACACCAGACGTCAAATTCACGTCCTTCTAGGTAAGAGTGAAAGTGCTTGATAGCTAAAAATATTGCAGTTAATTCTAGGTCGTACGGAGCGTACTTTCTCTGCCCGGAAGTAAATTTTTTGAAAAGAAGCCTAAGGGTTGCCAGCCCGTGTCGGTCTCTTGTTCAAGTGCTGCGCCCGCCGAGATAGTGGAAGCATCAGTTACGAGTCGTAATTTTGCATTTTCTCGAGGGAAAGCGAGAAGAGTAGCATCAACCAAAGCTTGTTTGCTTTCTTTAAAAGCGAGATCTGCAGCCTCTGACCACTGTATAGGGGTGGAATCTTTCTTTTTGGCACCGACTATGAGCGAATTCAAAGGAGCGAGAATATGAGCAGCATGTTTAATGAACGAGCGATAAAAGTTAATCAATCCCAGGAACCTGCGGAGTTCGTCGATGGTCGTGGGTTGAGGGAAGTCCAAAATGGATTGAACTTTATCATTTAACGGGGCAAAGCCATGTTTATTGATTTTGTGCGAAAGAAAGTTTACCTCGGGTTGCGCGAAGACGCATTTTTCGAGATTGAGACGCAGTCCAAATTTGTCCAAGCGCTCAAGCACAATTTGTAAATGTTTCAAGTGCTGCTCTACGTTTTGAGATGCGATTAATACATCATCAATATACACAAAAATAAAGGGCAAATCCCCAAGGGCCTCATTCACGTACTGCTGAAAGGTTTGACTGGCATTTCGTAGCCCAAAAGGCATAAAAAGAAATTCAAAAGTCCTATGGGCGTTATGAGCGCTGTTTTGGGCACGTCCTCAGGCGCCATAGGAATTTGATGAAAGGCTTGATATAAATCAAGAGTCGAAAAAATTTCGCCTCCGTGTAAAATTGTTGTAAAATCATGTAGTTTGGGATCGGGTAACGATTAGGTTTGGTAATAGCGTTAGCTTTCGGTAATCGCCACAAACTCTAAACTCCCCTGGAGTCTTTTGGGAACGACGTGAATGGGTGGGCCCAAGGGCTGTCAGAGGGACGGCAGATCCCCTCCTCCCGCCATTTAGCGAATTGCTGTGTTACAGCTTTTTTTTTTCAGTCGTTAAATGTCGCACACGTTGTGCTATGGGTTCACCTGTGGTGGGAAGATAATGATAAATCTTGCTGGCTTTGGAACTGGCATTGGCCTGAGGATTAAACACACGCGAATGTTTCTGCAGAATATTTGCGAGAGGATGCAAGGGATCGATTATACTGATACCATGGACTGCTGCAGGAGCGAGATTTCCTTGCGCAGAAAGTCCAGTGGTGTTGTCGATTAATTTCTTGCCTTTCAGGTGCGGTAATAGATCAAAGTGAACTAAAGCGTCCGCGCCAAAAATTGCATAGGGCACGTCTGCGCGTACAAACGACCAATCCATTTTGCGTCGAAGCCCAAAGTTGAGACTTATGTTGCATGAGCCGTAAGTTTTTATGGTAGTACCATTTGCTGCATGCAGAATTAGGTCGGTCAGAGCACAGTCCGCTTGCGTTGCCCTTTAGGACAAACTGAAATTTCCGCGCCGGTGTCGATCAGGTAGACCGAGCCAGAAGAAATATCTTTTATGAAGAGGCGTTTAGAACTAAAAACCATAGAGCCCGGCACGCTAGCCTCGCAGACGTCCGGGAGCTCTAGTTTTCCTGCTTACTTTTATTAGGGCGCTTTTCCCACGCACAGGGTGGCGTTGAGCAAAAGCGCGCTTTTTCAGCGTATTTATGATGATAGAAACAAAGATCCTGATTGGGGCCATACCGAGTCTTCGACCTGGACCTAGATGAAGTCTTAGGTTTGTTGGTCTTATCGTGAGATTTCTCTCGACTTTGTCTAGTATCAGTTTTACTAGAGTTGGTGGACAAAGCTGCCACAACAGCAGAACTGATCTGATGAACAAGGGAGGGCTCGCAGCTCTGAGAGCTTTGCAAGTTGGAAATCTGAGCGTACGATTTGTTGGCTATAAACCTCTCATGTAAATGATCTGCCTTGGAGACAATCTCTGCAATGTTTTTGCTATTAGGAAATGCGTCCAAGAGCACGGCTATTTCGCTGGGCAAAAGTCTGGCCCACATCAGCATCACGGTGTCATCCGAGATATGATCTTTGCCCAAGGCTTGCATTTTAGTAAGTAATTCAGATGGCTTGTTATTCCTAAAGAGCATTGTTTAAATAGCTGATCAATTTTTTGATGAGCTGACTCAGCGTATTTGCGAGTGATGTGCCCTTTCAAAACTGGTATTTATTGGTTTTGGGCAAAGATGAAATCAAGGATGCAATATCTCTGCAGGTATTCTGCCCTAAGTTTTTTAGCAAGTACGTGTATTTGATTCTCTCATCCGTAATGTTCAAACATTCAAACTCTTGTTCTAAAAGCTCAAACCACTGATCAGGATTATGATTCCAAAATGAGGCACCTCAACAGACCTGTACCGGTGGTAGCCTGGGGGCTGGATGTGGCCTGATGCAGTGAGAGGGGGGCTATTATAATACAAGGGGGTAGTATAAGTCACAGCACACGAAGAACCAAGATTGTTATGTGAACTGGGTTTCATTCAGGGGTTAGGCTTTGCAGGGTGGGGTCAACATGACACGAGTACTGATACGCATTGCCGCCTGATGAATTTGTACTTATTGGCTTCTGGTCCAATGTGCTCACGGGAGCAGACACTGTGGAAGCTGGTACCGAGGTGGCAACAGGGGCAGAGGTGGTGGTGACAGGGAGTACAATTTGATTGGCTGCTAACCAGCGATTGATACCTGCATTTGTTTAAGAATCAAATAACAGGCTCATCTGATTCCTTAAAGAGTCCTGAGAAGCCTCCAAATATTTCATTTGTGAGTTAAATCTAGCTTCAAGCTCTTTTGTGTCACACCCATCCTCTGTGAGGATTGAATCATTGTTGAAAGGAGGATCCTTCTTTGAGGCATCACCATCTTTGCTATTCTCACCCATGTTTGAAAAATTTAAAAATGAGAAAAAAGAAAAAAATCTAATTTCTAGATGCAAGCGTATGCAATAATAATCTGTGAAAAAAAACGCAAAAGGAGGGACACGAGGGAGCTCAAAAAGTTAACACCTGGCTACATAAGCGAGGCCAGCTTTGGCCAAAGTTATTTCTATTGAATAATTTTAAAATTAATTTTAAAATAAAAATAAAAATTAATAGCTGAGCGAGACTCGCATGTCTCAGAAATTGTGCTTTGTATTTACACAAGTAGTTTAATTTTCATATAAAACTGAAGAAAAAAAATTTTAATAATCAATAAAATTTTTAAAATAATTAAAAATTATTAAGGCCAGACGGCAAGAGTCTAATAGCAGACGGCTATCTTTTGAATATTTATTTATAATAAAAATTTATAATAGCTAAGAACTAGTATGTCTTGGGAATAATCGCCTTTATGAATTTGAAAAATTATTTCTTTTATATTTAATAATTAGAAAAATTTTCAATTATCATAAGTCTCTATGATTATCTATATTATAAATTAAATTCTTACTTTGATTAGAATTATTAATTTAATTCTTAATTATCTGTGTATTAATAAAATAAGAGTGGCGAATTCCAAGTCGTCTGTGGTTGCAGCAGAAGCTGCGCTCGTAGCGTCGAGAAGCTGCGCCGGTAAGCTAGGTGTTGTGTGCAGCCGCTGAGTCGTCGTCTGCCGCGTCGTTGTAGCTGTGTCGCGAGATGCAAGTCGCGCGTCTGCAAAATGGATGCCGCTGCGCGCCGATGTGTAGATGCGACCGTTGCAGAAAAAATGTCGAACACCGCGTGGCAGTTGCCGAAGCGCCGGTGTGATGTTGTGGCTCGTGCTCCTCACCGCGTGGCAGATGCCGATGCGCCGGTGGCTGATGACTCGACCCCGCGTGGCAGTTGCCGATGCGCTGGGGGAGGATGCCTCGACACTGCGTGGCAGATGCCGATGCGACAGTGGAGCTGGCCGTTGTTCCCGACGCGTTGCACACGGCCGTGACTTTCGGAGTGTTTGTCTCGAGATGCGCGAGAAAGCGAGTACTCGGCAAAAAAAACGTCGTGCCAATCACTCAATTGCCATGTGCGAGAGCGGGGCCGAATTCTGCGAGCACTGGCACAAAAACACGTTGCGACGCGAACACTGCGCTTTTGTCTCGCGTGCGATTCTCGGAAGTGCGAGGGGGAAAATACCGTGTGCCAATGGCAGCACGAGTTTGCACGATGCCTGTGCGCGCGCTATTACACTGCGTGAGCGGCGAGACGCTCTTCGCTACACACACACACACACACAAGAACTCAACGATGTTTTGCTTGACCGGAAAATGGCGGTCTCCGTGTGTGCAAATTGCAACACTCGGGCAAGAAGCGCGCACTGTTGTTCGCAAAATTGCAAAATGGACGTGAGTCGCGACAAAAAAATTTTCTTCTTTTTTTTTTTTTTTATACACTATAGCGCACACCACTACTCGCTCTGCGAGCCACTAACTTGTTTTGGAGCAGGTTGCTCTTCGTGTGCACGTTGCGACACGAAGCAAAAAATGAGGCCTGCGAATAATGGCGTCGCGCTCTGCCCTTCGTGTGCAAGTTGCAACACGAAAAAAAATTTTTTGGTATGCGCGAACAATGGCATCGCGAGATGTTTTTACGTGTGCAAATTGCAACACGAAAAAAAATTATGAGCTGTGCTCGAATGATGGAGTCGCGAGAGGCCCTTCGTGTGCAAATTGCAACTCGAAAAAAAATTGAGCCGTGCGCGAAGTAATGGCGTTGACACTCACATCACACTCACTCACTCACTGCCGGTTCTTTTTCTTGCTCACGTTGAGCAGTCGTCCGGGTCACCACTGAGGAGATATAGGTAGGCACAGGTCAGCCCGATGGAGGTCCCCAGGCCTCCGGGTGGCAGCGAGGAGGTACAATGAAGGTACACGAGCGGTTGAGGTTATAAGTATAGCGTTTATTTGTCCGAGCGAAGCTTCGTGCTCTCCGTCTCGACAAGATCTGAGCGGGGAGCACGGATCTGCGTGTGGCAGCGCCAGCGGCGAGCCGAGAGGGGAGCCTGGGAGGGGAGAGACGCCTCGTCATATCCCCACATATATATATATTTATAAAAAGGTGACGTACAATTAATCCCTTGATTAATTGGCACGTAACAGTCCCCGATAGATTATTCAAAAAAACCCGTCAAATTTGAGCAATTCTCATAATTTTGAAAAAATGCATATAAAGTGCATAAAAGTACATTTTAATGCATAAACAAAATTTTTTTATATATTATTTAAATTTTTATGAATTTTATTCGCTATTACTTGTGTATCGGTAAGTGCGTTTGTTTATAATCATATCGTGTTTCAGTTAACATTGTACAGATGACAATTATATTATAAATCGTGTTGCGAGTAACATCACTGAACGAAAAATGATTTATTAGCTTAAAATTATATCGTGTTTCAGTTAACGTTGTACCGATAATTATACAAGTGGCAACTCGAGTTGTAGAATGCTGAGCAATTCCAATAAACTGAAGATTCGTGATGATACTAAATCACTAAATTTTTACAATAACTTTACAAAAACCCGTATTTAATCATCTTCTGGCGCTTGTACAAAAGTTTATATTTTTCAGTGGGTGCAGTTATGCGCTGAAAAAAATAACCGTACTGCGTCATGAAAAATGCTTGACTCAAGAAATACAAAAAATCTTGAGACAGGCTAAAATTTAGCTTGACATAGAGCAAAAGTGACCGCATATCTATGCGGCAATGACTCGCCAATGGGCCATCCCAACTTCGTGTTCGCACTCCGAAGTTCTCACGTGTTCTAATCATACAGCCAAAAATGCGTATCTGAGTGTGTGTCAACCAGCGTTGTTTTTACCACGATTCTACGGTCAGACTCTATGGCCAAAAATACCGGTGGTGCCGCAGCGGTTTAGTCTCACAACGTAGAGTCGAGTGAGACGATCATGGCGCGCGAAAATAATTTCATACGAAAACATTCATAATATTTGTGTGAAAGAAAATTTTTTTAACTATTTTTAATAAAAATGTTCATTATCATGTTATTATTCTTAGTATTTTCTTATGAGAAATCCCTCCTCAAATTTTATTTGTTTGATAAAACAGAAATCTCTGTAGGTAAGTATATTAATAACGTTGCGCTTTTGTTTATACTTGTTGTTTAAATGTCCAGCTAGCAGATCGAATCGCAGTGTCTGAGCTTATGATTAATTTAGTTTAATTTAGTTTTGAGTAAACAATTAGAGTAAATTACATTCATATTGCATTGAATTTATATAATTGGTAAGTGTGATAATAAATTTAGTGCACATTTAATACGAGTATATGCCTATTTCTACAATGTTTTTCAAGGTTATTATAATGCAAAATTATCGACGAAAAAAGGCATCGTGTTGAATGGGAAAACGACATACAGTTTAGAGATTGGCTTCAACCAATTGCTGATGATGAATACCGTGCATATTGTGTTATATGTGATTTGGATTTTTGGGCTACTTTACAGGCCGTCGAAAATCATGACGAATCTCGAAGGCATATTCAAAACGTCATCGATTTAAACGGGAATCAAGACGTAGAGGCACTCGAGAATGAAAGAATTAATAAAAAAGTAAACGTTGCGGTGATAAAATTATCAGCAGTTTTTGCAGAACATAATTTGGCTTTCCTCCTGGTAAATTATTTAATTACGGTGATAAAAACATTAGCATAGATGACGACGCTAAGAGGTTTGGCGAAGGCTCACGATGAATCGATTGACAGTACCTAAAGTGATAAAAACTAGCATAGCAAAAGCGTATGAAATAGAATTAACTAATCATTTGATGAATTCTAAATTTGGTATAAGCTTCGACGAAACGACGGATATTTCTCAAGTGCACTGTGAATGCATCATCGTAACATATGTGGACTTTATAGGTAAAAAAATTTGATCGTCACTTTGGGAAATTGTCAGTAAATTAAATGAATTTGATAATAATCACCGTGTTGACGCTGAATATTTGTATAATTTGATTATAAATTCATTTACTGAGAAAAACGTACAAATCGGTAACGTCTCGGCTTTCGGCTCAGATGGTTGTAACGCCATGATGGGACCAAATAATTCAGTAGCATCACGGTTTCACAGAAACTATCCAAACGTTACAATTGCCAAATGTTTCAGCCACTCGTTACCCTTTTGCACTCAGTATTTCGTGAATAATTTGCCGAAAGATATCGTGACGTTGTGCTCAAATATACATTCGCATTTTAGTAGATCGCCACAACGTCCGCACGCACTAGTGTAGTTTCAAGTTTTTTTGGATGGTGAAATCCAAAAAATTTTAAGACCATCAAGTACTCGTTGGCTATATTTGGAAGCTTGCGTAATTAGATTGATTAAGCAATGGGATGCATTAGATCTTTATTTTATAGGTACTGCTCTTGTCGACGGTTTAAGTACCGCCGTTCCAATTTCAGCTCTTTTGCAATCAAAATCTGACAAGTGCTATTTACTGTTTTTACGTTTTGTTTTAAACAAAATAAATATTACCAACAAGTTTTTCCAAAGAAGTGATGTGATTATTCATAAAATCAAAGGAGTTTTGAGTATGCTTTTTAAATCGATAGCATCATTATTGTTAATAGTCCGGTGGCCCAGAGGGTTTTCGTAGCCGATGGAAATACATGAGATGTTATAAGTGTTTCTTATGTATTTTGACCCCCTGAAATCGAATATGTCGGGTGGATTTGCGTCAAGTGGTCAGGAAATTTTTTATTAACAAATAATTGTTTAAAAACAAAAAAATCACTTTTTTGCAAAATAAAAATCATTTTTAGATTCCTTGGACAATTCTAAAGAGAAAGTTACTCCTGTGATTTTTTCGTCCGACGCTTAGTTTTCGAGATAAAAAATATTTTATGTTGAAAAAATAGCGATTTTCGGTACTTTTCAATGTTTATAACTTTTGACATAATCAATATTTTTTCATTCTGCATACGGTTTTGCAAAGTTCAAGTTATGCAGTGCCAATTGCGATTAGGTGGATTCTGAAATTATACATTTAACAATGTTTTTTAGCGATACGAAAAAGTGGTTTTTAGCGTTCATGTAATGCGTATAATTATGTACTAACGGACATGGAAGTCTGCTTACAGGCGCTATCTAACTCTCAATGATTTCGGCACTCAAATCATACACGCAAATCATTGAAGTTCGGCATTTTTGCACCCCTTTTAGAAACTTTGACTAGATATTTTTCAGCATCTTCAATATTTTTTTCTATACAAGCTTCTGCCTCGCCTTAAATAACGAAGTGAATTAAAAAATTTAATCTTAAAATTATTAACGTTATTATAATTAAATTACATACTTTTCCCGAAGTTAATTAAATGTTCAACAGGGTTGGCTTTCAGTGCAGCTAACTTGGTCCCAACTTTACTTGTATAATCAGAACCTGTCAATTGATGGACTGCGGGCAAAACAGAGCAAAACTCTTTTCCATACAAAGTGAATAACTCATGAATCGGTATGAATCTTTTTGTCTCATGCTGACCTGCTTCAACCCATAAGCTCTGAAAATAATTATAAACAATGTTAAAATAAAATGTATTCATCGCATTCGTACATCGACATTCAAAACACTTACTTTAAGTCCGCCGTGATTTTTGAAAGAATAGAAAAAGTACAATAAGAGAACGGGGACGTCACTGTCTCCACATAATATTAGAGAATTTTGGAAACCTGAATCAATACAATGTCGAAGATGAATGATAATTTTTAAATCGGCTTCTTCGATGTTGCTGCGTTGTAGTTGTGAAATATCTAAGCTTATTGAATTAGTCGTACATGGCATTTCGTTTATAGTACTACATACTACCAAATAATGAGACAAAGTTGGTTCTTTTAAAATGAAATCTCTTAAAAATGTTTGCAATAAAATTTTATTTTCTAAGCTAGCCCAGAATTTATCTTCTTGTGGTGGTAGTTCTGTTTCAAATTGAATATTATCGATTCGAGCAGCATCAGATTTCAAACGCCTTAGATGTTCAGAAGATTTTAATGATTTTTCAAAATATGAATCAAATACTAAATCAATTCTTGAAAATGTTGTATGTTTGGTTGCATATTGAATTTTCTCTACTAATTGGTTGGCTATGTCTCCAAATTTTTTCATATTTTTCCATCGTAACTTAGCAATCTGAAGCATAACATCAACTATAAGGCAATGACTTTCATTTTGATTAATTGTTCTGTCAAAATCGGGAGGAAAAACGTTTTCTAATTCACAAGTTAGTAGACCTGTCTTGTCATTTTTTTTCATTAGTCCATCATCGTCGAACAGAGCATTTTCATAAGATAAATCGTACATTAACAATTTTTCGTATGGATAACCTCTCTCATTAGCTAATGCTATGATTCTCTGTAAATCTTTGGCTGATATTTCTTTTTTTTATTTTCTTTTTTATCAGTCGATTTTGGTTGGGTGGCGAAATGAGGAAAATTATTTCTTGAAATTACAGAAGAAAGAGACTTATTTTTATCAATGAAACGTTCTTTTCTGAATTTACAATACAGCTCAACTCCTGTTTTGAAAATATTTAAAATTTTTTGCGAAATATCTGGATGGACTAATTCTTCGCTGCATATATTTTTTAAAACAAATTTTCCTGACTGAAATGGATTAATGTTTTTTTTTTCAAAAGGTTTAATATTTCTGAAACAGATGATTCGTAAATTTCTGTTGACGCTTTTGTAAATTCGTGATGGATATCGAATTCATTGTCTTTGACGATCATAGTAATTTTTTTTAATGCATTTGAGATGAATAAAAACTCATGAAATGTTAGATCCCATACAGCTACGGTCTCTTTTTTATTTGTTGAACCGATTATACCTCCAGCACTTTTACTCGAACGATTTATCGTTTGCTCCAAGGCCTGATCGATAGCGACTGATGTAAAAGGAACATTGGATCTTTTAACTGTGAATTTTCCAACTTAAAAAATGTTTGATTATATGGAAATTTCCGAGGCATAATATAATATCTTTAAATTCATCCTTACATATTAATTTGATATGTCTAGCTATTCTATAAACCCCTTCATCACAGACAACTACTAAATATTTTTGGTTTAATTGACTGAGTATGTTTTTGAAATGACACAAGCAAGTATAAACCGTAGCGTAGTCTGTGACAGGATATGGAATTATAGGTAGATAACCTACACTTTGAATGCATCTAAAGTCGTTGGAAACGAACGAATGAAACGAACTCCAAGATGGCACTTGTTGATCTTCATTGAAAATGAATATCTTGGTCAATTCTTCATTAAATCTAATTCTACTTAAATTCCATATACTATCTTTGGTATTCGAACAATTATCGTAGTCTTCAACGCGTAAATCTTTTGAATTAACATAAACAGTAATTTCTTTAGAGAGATCTACTGGACTAGAAGGTTTAGAAAAATTTTTTAACTTTTGGCAATCCAAGATCGAATGAAACAATTTCATACGTTTATCTATAAATTCACATTCAGATAAGCGAGGCTTTCTTTGAACTGAATCTGTTTCATAAACATCCTGAAAAAGAACGATTGCAGTATCGTGCATTGAATTTAGACCAGATATTGTTGATTCATTATGATCAATATTGTCAAAAGCTGCAGTAACGTAATTGCACTTATTAAAATGGCTCGGCAAAGGAACTGTGCTTTTACTTTTTTCATTCGCATATGTTGCTAATCGCGCTCGTATCCTCAGAATTTCATCATAAGAAATACATAGACCCAATCTATTTAGAAGCTGGATAGTATTTTTACTTTTCAGATTACTGTAAATAGTCCAATAAAAACGTGTAAAGGAGTTTTTTTTTACCATTGTGCATTATAAAATATTATTTGAAATAAAGATATCAACCTCAAACGTTTGCTTTTCTGTCTCAAACTTTCATCACTTATATCATTCTCATTATCACTCGATAATAAATCGTTATTACTGCATTTAAAAAGTTTTTCAAAAAATAATTGCATAGATTCTGGCATGGACATAGTATTCCACGATTCTGTTAAATCGGCTGCGTCGCAAAATGAATCGTCGAGATCAAAATTTACGTTTCATAATGACTCCAACAAAGACTGTGCACAGGGCGAGATATGATCTTCTTTAGTATTGTTATTAAATGTTCTTAAGTTGCCGTAATGAAATGATTGAGATTTCGTTCTATCTTTTGGGTAAATAAAAGAAATTTTATCACCATGGAGATCTATTAAGTGGGATTTAATTTTTGCGTTTTTAACGGATAATCCTGTCTTATCTGAAATTAATTTGGCTACAGAACTTAAAGAAATACACTCTCCAGATAAAAGTCTTGGCTCCAAGTTATTCAAAGTTTCGACAACAACGGTGTTTACTCTATCCGATTCTTATTAGTGTCAGGTTCAGTCGTTATCGTGGTAGAATTTAGTGCATTCAGGTATTTTTTTTCGTAAGGTATAATGCACTGAGGATGATATTTTATTGTCAATGCCAAGAAACTATCTACTGATGTGCATAAAGCTGTCTTTACGAAAACCTTGTCTTCAAATAAACGAGAAGCTAAAAATACTGTATTTGCACGTTTCGACTTCGTCATTATACACATCGTTGCATCTTTTTTGTATGTCACTTTATCACAAAAAATACATACTTTTGGATTATGTTCACAACCGTTGGAGAGTCTAGTTGACTTTTTGACAGTCCTTCTTCTTCAAGCTTAATTATTTTGACTTTTTTGCCGCATTGATATCTGCTTCACAGCTTTTCCTTTTTTCTGCCGTGTTTCGGCATTTTTCGATGTCTTTTTTATGTGTTATTGACTTATAGCAATCGATGTGGTATTTGAATTCAGCTAGAAATTACATAGGTATTTTTTAAACACGCGTTGTGTATGCGCTTTAGTTTACGAAAAAGATCAATGATAAAAAAAAGTAATACATTATTCGAACAATTTTGCACCACTAATCGAATTTAATTTGAAAATTATAAAATTGTGTTGAAGCCCAGTCAGTTTTCAAGTTCAAAAAAAAAAAACAATTATTAATAATATATGGTCACAAACAACGTTAAAAGTATTACGAGTGTCTACTGAGCATATTTTATTGCAACGCGATGAATGAGATAAATGTTAATAATCTTACCATCTTTGTCTATAGTTTCTAAACGACTAAACACAGTTAATTTTTTCCGAACTTCAGCGGCTTCTCGTATTTTTTCTCTACCATCAGGAGTACTTATTAATTTTACGCCTCGTTTATTTTCTTGACAATGAATACACAATTTAATGTCGAAACAAGCATTTTTATTTAATTGACTCATTTTCTTGCACTATTCTCAAGGGACTGCGGTTGTACGTTTCACTTGTTCACTGCTAACTTATTGATGCGAGTATTTGACATAGCCGTAGCTCGCAATAACAAGTTGCAACCGGCTTGAGCGCGGCATCGCTCGCATGCCGACACCTCTGCCCAGTCGTTTGCAAAATTCGGCTGCTATCAACGAGCATCTTGCATATTTGAAAAATCGCGCGATTGATTATTTACTTATGTTGCTCTTTTAATAGCTATTTATCATTAAAAATGGCAAAAAACTTTTCCTTTTTGGGATACATCAACATTTTTATTATTTTATCAAGTTTAAATTTTATACTTAATTTTTTATTTCATAAATAATCAATTTAATATTATACTTTCTTCACTTATTGTTTAACAATAAATGATATGTATCTAAAAATACAATGCTCTCGAGTGTCGAAATCATTGAGAGTTAGAGCGCCTGTAAGCAGACTTCCATGTCCGTTAGTACATAATTATACGCATTACATGAACGCTAAAACTACTTTTTCGTATCGCTAAAAAACATTGTTAAATGTATAATTTCAGAATCCACCTAATCTCAATTGGCACTGCATAACTTGAACTTTGCAAAACCGGATGCAGAATGAAAAAATATTGATTATGTCAAAAGTTATAAACATTGAAAAGTACCGAAAATCGCTATTTTTTCAACATAAAATATTTTTTATCTCGAAAACTAAGCGTCGGACGAAAAAATCACAGGAGTAACTTTCTCTTTAGAATTGTCCAAGGAATCTAAAAATGATTTTTATTTTGCAAAAAAGTGATTTTTTTGTTTTTAAACAATTATTTGTTAATAAAAAATTTCCTGACCACTTGACGCAAATCCACCCGACATATTCGATTTCAGGGGGTCAAAATACATAAGAAACACTTATAACATCTCATGTATTTCCATCGGCTACGAAAACCCTCTGGGCCACCGGACTATAAATGACGTCTACGTCTTTGACAATGTTCCTGCGGCAATCGATCCAACGAATGTCAATCAATTTTAGGTGGCTAGTCAGTAAAACGGGTCGACAGCAGATGTTTATGAAACTTTGCAAAAATGTCATTTAAAATGCCCTTGATATGCTGTAGAAATTTCAGCATGGGTTATCGAACTAATTTTTGAGAACGAAGACGTTGAAAATGGCAAATTTAACAAGGGCTCTTATGGAAGGCGATCATAATTTCATACATTTTACGCCATAACTTTTTTATTAACCCGTTAACGCCCAGACGGACAGAATTTTTATTTCTTTTGTAGTGACCAATAAAATCATCTTATCAGGGCGAGAAAAATTCTAGAGTACTCATTATCGATGTAAAATTTAATGTACTTTTCGAATATGAGTTTATAATTGACCTACGATGCATATTAAAAAGTTATAAACCAATTATTGCAAAAAAACACGATTTTGAATCCTGAATAAATTTTGATTCAAATTTTTTTTATGAAAGAGACTTCGATCGTGGCCAATAATACCCAAAATTGTGGAATAACGATCTAAAGTTTAAAGTACCGTAGGTGGGATTGGAAAATTTCAAGATGGTGGACACCAAAAAATACACTTTTCCAGAAAAATGTACTAAAAACCTTTGGTATTTTTTTCTCGTAAACGATCAACTTCAGAAAAAAATGTTACTCTACAAAAAGTGTTTAATCATTCAAAGATTACGTAGGAATTTTTTCAGAATTATTTGAAAATGTTTAAACATTTTTGAAAAATGACCGAATTCCACTATGAACGAAACATTTTTTAATTCGTAAACGAACAACTTTAGAAAAAAATGTTACTCTACAAAAAGTGGTTAAAATCACTTGAAGATAACGTAGGAATTTTTTCAAAATGTTTAAGAATTTTTCGATTTTTTAAATTCGGTCATTTTTCAAAAATTTTCAAAAATTTCCAAAAGATTCCGAAAAAAGTAATTTTTGAATGATTTTAAACTTTTTGTAGAGTAACATTTTTTCCTAAAGTTGATCGTTTACGAGTAAAAATACCAAAGGTTTTTAGTACATTTTTCTGGAAAAGTGTATTTTTTGGTGTCCACCATCTTGAATTTTCCAATCCCCTACGGTACTTTAAACTTTAGATCGTTATTCCACAATTTTGGGTATTATTGGCCACAATCGAAGTCTCTTTCATAAAAAAATTTGAATCAAAATTTTTTTCAGGATTCAAAATCGTGTTTTTTGCAATAATTTGTTTATAACTTTTTTAATATGCATCGTAGGTCAATTATAAACTCATATTCGAAAAGTACATTAAATTTTACATCGAAAATGAGTACTCTAGAATTTTTCTCGCCCTGATAAGATGATTTTATTGGTCACTACAAAAGAAATAAAAATTCTGTCCGTCTGGGCGTTAACGGGTTAATATGTATAATTCAGATTCCATCATTTTAAATTCATAATAATTATGAACAATTTTTTTTCATTCTTTTCAAATTATATACTAATTGAATTCTTTTTGGAAGTTGCAGCTCTATATTGTAAAAAGGCAGCAGCTTACATAATTTGGTCAGGCTTGTTAGTCATAGTCAACTTTTTTTCTTCTTGTATTGACTCAATACAGCTTTCCTTAGCCACATCTTCTATCATGCAGCCAATCTTTCTCTCATGAGATTTAAGTGTATTATTGCTTACAGTGTTTACATTCAAAGAGGATAATATAGTATTGTTGTGAGTTGGTCCTATGCCAGAATCTATCATACCTGTTGCAACATAGAAAAAGATTTATTTGGTTATTGACAAGTACGAGTCAAAAATTGATAATCAATGAAAAATTACCAAAAGCTAAGCCGACATTCACATCATACATATTATTAGAATGGGTTTATTCATTTGTGTGTACAAAACAAATTGTCTTACAATTTGTACATGGAATTGTAAGTACTAAGACGAGCCCTTGTTGTTTTTCTGAAATTTTATTTGATATACACAACTGTTCTTTGCATTTCTTGCATTGCAATTCCTTAAACAGAGTATCAAGCTCAACCACGTGCCTTGACTTGGAATTGTTCTGAAAACAGATAATAAAGTCGAGTGCATGAATTTTTACAACTTGAAATGTACACCCTAAAATGTTTCAAAGTATACTAAGCCAATATTGATTCATTTATATAATATCATACATAACTTTATTTGGGATGCTATTTTATTTATAATTGACACACGTTCAATTTCAAGGATTTTTTTCATGAACTTTCCTTTTCTTTTGCCTACAATGCATCGAGCATCGTATCGAAAACCACGTATCGATTCTTTATTTGACATTTGAACTAATGAAATGACTAAATTATAACAATAAATATATAAACTTATAACAATATAGAAGCACTGTATATGTTTATAAAAAAATTGTCGGTATATAAGCTCTGTATAGGTTATTTCAGCAAGTGCGACGGACGGCGGTAAACCGCGTGTTCATTAACGCCGCGCCACATATCGGCGCAGTCGCAAACTATGAAATGTGTCAACTGCGTAACACGAAAAAGTGAAAGGCAGAGCCTCGGTTACTATTGTTATGATTACTGACTAGCCGCCTTAAAGATTTAAATCGAATCGATTTAGGGAATGACACCAATGAATTTATAAATGCTGCAGATGTAGAAAATTTCAATGCACAACACAAATTTGAAGTTCGGACTAAATGTTACGATTTTTTAAAAACTTTTTGTCAAGAAATGAAATTCCGATTCAATAAATTAGAAAATAATTTTTTACGATGCATTGGAATGTATCAACCCGAGCAATATACTCTCGTTGAATTATCATCGTAGTAATCCTGATTGCATGATTGACGTAGTTCAACAATTTCAAGGATTGATTGTTGATGAAAATACAAGAAATGACATAATCAATTCTTGGAACGATCTCATATGGATTCCAGATTTACCGAATAATTTGAGAAATCCTGAAATTGATATAACAGAATTCTATTTTTCTCTGTATGAATATGTGAGTCCAGCTGGCGATCATTCATTGTGCGAGCTCGGACATTTTATTTTAAATATTTTAACGACAACTCACAGTAATGTAGAACCAGAGCGTGTATGGAGTAAATTAAAATTAACTTAAACAGCCCTACGTAACAAGTTGCACGTGAGTACAGTAGACACTTTGCTGAAAACTAGTCAAATGTGTAAAAAATACTGGCGATTGAACAACTTTTCAGCAGAGTAGTTTAATGTTAAATTTTTTGAATCGACCTGACGATGATGACGACGAGATCGATGAATAAAATTGTTGTATTTCTTGCTGTTCTCGAAGGAAATTGGGTGAGGATTTTCTCGAAAGAATGATTAGACACTTCACTTATGAACTTACAATTATTTATTGATAAATCACTATCGAGCTATTCTTTTCCAACAATCCACCACATCTGTGTATTGAACTTTATTTATTTAATTTATTAAAAGTTAGAACGTGACAGAACAAAGTCAGTTAAGTTAGAAGAAAGTCAAGACAAAAAAAACTGAGCGAAACAAAAGGGGAACTCGTGTTAGCTCGATGAGCGCAGAACGAGGAATGAGTTTAGAGGGGAGGCAGTAGCGGCGACGACGGCAGCGGCTCCCTTCGCTCGCGGATGGCTTGCTCGCTTGATATGTGGAGCGATGGTCACGATAATACCGACACTCCCTCCCGTGACATCGCTTCTCATTTACTTGCTATCTGTAACAAAACAATAAGAGATTAGTCTAGCTTCATGTTAACGATCAACTCAGTCAATCTGTTGTGTAATTCTAACGGCAGAGGTTTAGTAAAAATGTCAGCAAGCTGATCTCTGGAACGGATCCAAAAAACTTTGACTAAGTTTTTAATTACACACTCTCGAACATAATGATACTTAATTTCAATGACATGTCTTAACTTATTGCTACATATTAAGCAACTAGCTTCTGCGGCCATATTATCGTTGTACAGGGTCAAAGGGGTCAAATCTCTATCTAGCATTCTATTTTATTGATTGATGCAATCCAATCAATTCTTGACACGCTATACTCATGGTGACATACTCGCTTTCACAAGTAGAAAGTGATACAAGGTTCACCTTTCTAGTTTTCCAGGCGATCGGATCGCCAAACAATTTGATGACGTATCCGCTCGTTGTCAATGAACCATTGCAGTCAGCATAACTAGCATCTGAATATCCCTCAAGTCCAGCTGTTTTCCCTGTGAAACGTAAGCCAATATGTTTCGTATGCTTCAGGTATCGGCATACACGTTTGGCCATAGTCCATTCGAGCTCTGTAGGATTAATTTGATGACGGCTCAATACATTTACTGCGTAGGAAATGTCAGGTCGAACGGTGCTGGCCAAGTATAGCAAGGACCCTATCAAAGCACGATACGAGTGATTTCTATGCTTACGATCTGAGGTTCGTCATCGAATTCTTCTCGAGCTTTTCTCTCTTGATTTTCAGTCCTGTTCTTCACCATGGGTGTTTTCTGGGTGTGCATCTCACTATAACCAAAGCTTTTGAGGAGCTTAATTATATAGTCTTCGAGTGTGAGTGTCAACACTCTGCTCTGTCTATCTCTAACTATTTTCATGCCGAGAAAGCTCTGACGCTCACCTAGATCTGTCATTTTAAATTCTAGCATAAGTCTGGTTTTTATCTCGTCAAGCTTACATGTATCATTACTAGCTATTAACATATCGTCTACATACAGCAGCAGCAGGAGAAATTTCTCATTCTCCCTCCAGGTAAATAGACAGGGTTCGCTGTCATACGTGGTCAAACCCAACTTCAGAGCTACTCAGTGAATTTTCATTCCATCTTTTAGGACTGATTTTCAAACCGTAGAGTGCACGTTGTAATTTGCAAACCATATTTTCTCGAACTTCATTCGTGCACTGCATTGCTTCGGGGATTTCCATGAAAACATCGTTTTCGATGGTTCCATTCAGGAAGGCAGTTTTAACATCGAGCTGGCAAACATCTAAATCTAGCTTGTTAATGATGGCTAAGGCTGCTCGATAATTTGCATGCGAGACACTGGAGCATATATCTCATTGAGCTCGTAATCATTTTTATCCTTAAAGCCTCTACACACTAGTCGAGCTTTATGTTTCACTTCTCCGCTTGAGCCAATCTTATGTTTCAAAACCCATCGTGAGTCAATGATGTTTGGTTTGACGCTGCTCGAACTAGTTGGTCTGTTTACCAAGGTCCAAACTTGATTTTCACTCATAGCATCCAATTCAGCTCGAACTGCATTCAACCACTGCTCTTTCTCATCACTCATCACAGCTTGCTTAATGAAGCAGGCTCTTTGTGCACTCTAGCAATTAGACTTGCGACCGTTTCATTCGTAAGAATGTTCAAGTCGGAATCAACTTGATGCCTATCTTATCTATAGATTCGAGTCGCGAGTATGAGCAATTTGCACGTAAGCAGTTTTGTGGTCGTTTTTCTCCCTCCGTTTCTGAGGTTTCACTCTCCAGCTTGTCAAACTTAATAAACCATGTTTCTTTATTAACGTCTAGCATGGGATTTCTCCAATCGAGCACGTCTTTTCTATCATACTTATCACCAAAACCAACCTTTCATTAAATCTGACGTCTCGACTTTCATAGAATTTCCCTTCCTCTGGTTTAAATAGTATGTATCCAGGTGCATAACCAACTACGATTACCCTGTTGCCGGTTTGAGAAAATTTCGTGCCTGCATTTCTTTGGACTTTCATGTATGCTAGACAATCAAATCTGATTTGGTGCAAGTTCAGCTTGCAATCTGGGTTGAACTTTTCGAGCGGAGCAATCATGTCATTTGATCTATGAGGGGTCCTATTATAAATAAATGTGGCTGCATTTACGGCAAGATCCCACATATTTGCTGGTAGACACGAATCAAACATGAGTGATCTAACTTTCTTTTGAATGGTTTGATTGAAACGTTCGGAGGTACCGTTATGCTGTGGCGTATCGGGACAAGCGAGTTGGAGCTCTGCTCCATATTTCTCGAGAACTTCTAGAGTACGAGACCCTGTGAATTCGGTACCTTGATCACACCTCAAGTAGCAAAATTTAGCATCGCGGCCAAGCAGATTTCTCGAACTTATTAAAAAGAATTTAAGCAGTCAGCAGTGTCTGATTTATTTTTCATCGGAAAGGCAAGAGCCAGCCGAGAGAAATCATCCACGAACAGAAATAAACCGATACCGTTTAGAGTGACTCGTAGGGCTGATAGGACCCATTACATCAGCATGAACTGTATTTAATGGTTCGTTTGCTCGCGTTCTAACTAGTGTAAATGGCAATTTGTTAAATTGCGAAACCATACACACTTCACAGTCCATGACAGACTCATCGAACTTTACTTCAGCCAATCCCTTCAATTCGGAAAATCTCTTTTGAAATTCTTTAAGGTATTTCACTGACGGGTGACCTAATCTACATGCCACATCAAAGCTTTGTTTTCCGATAATACATTGAATATTCCTGACGCTTGAACGTAAGCATCTCGATCATCAGCGGAGTGTGATTCATCCAAATTTACAACTTTTCTATCTTGAACAGTTCTTTCAAAATTTGGTAGGTTTGAGCTCTTACTGCTCTCGACAAAAGATAAGTTTAATTCGTTACAAGTATTAATTATAACGTCACTTTTGGCCGATATACAGGGTACTTCATACGCGACATCAAGCTTACCTTCGCCGGCGAGTTCGTTTTCAACTTCGCATTGGGTTGACATTGTTTTCCTTTTCCGTGGATTTTCCGGTGATTTATAAACCCGTTTTCTAGTTGATAAATACGCTCTAGCTTTATTTTCATTCATCTGGCTCGTTTCAAATTCTATCAGCCAGTAGGGTTTCTTATAAATACCGGACATAAATAGTTCGTTCGAGCACGGGTCGAAAATATCAATACGCTCATTGTCTAAGTATACAGGTAATCCCCGCTATTCGCGGTTAATTCGTTCCCGAAAAACACCGCGAATACCGAAACCGCGAATACCGAAACAGAAAAAATTCAGCATAATTTTTTAATTTTTATTAAAGTAGTCAGTCACGCGTTTTTGTTTTGCGCGTCGGGTCATATCATTGTACAGTTCTTCGTACGGGCGTAAAGCAGCTTCACATTCTTGTTTAAAACGCAAACTCCTCGACATTATTGGATCGAAAGTGAGGGCCTCTTGAATGGCATCCTCAAGCAATACTAATATTTTTCCAATATTATTTTTTTTTAAAGTAGGTTCTTCCTCGGCAATTACCGGTTCTTCAGTTGTTTCCGGTTCATCTATAATTTGATCAATTTCTTCAGGCGTCAAATATTCAGGCTGTGAATTAAAGTTCTACAATTTCTGTTTCATGTACATCTGCGAATCCTTCACCTCCAATTTCTCTCGACAATCTTAGCAAACTTGGAATAAAATTTTCATTTTCGTTATCATTGTGATTCACTAATTCTGGAAGCAATTTTCTCCAACTCTTATTCAGTGTTGATGATTTCACTTGTTTCCAAGACTGATCTACGAACCCAACTGCATCCAGAATCGAAAATTTTCTCCAAAAGTTTTTCACTGTAAATGAACTATCAATATTTTCACATCCAAGATTTATGGTTTTCAACATTTCCTGCATTACAAGCTTCAAATAATGCGATTTAAACGTAGATATAACACTTTGGTCCATAGGTTGCAATAAGGAGGTGGTATTTGGCGGCAAAAACATAATTTCCACATTCGGGTGAAGCATTTCTAAACTTTTCGAATGGCTAGCCACGTTCAAGCAGAAGCAAAATTTTGAATGCTAAATTTCTTTTCGCAAGAAACTCCTTAACATCGGGCACAAACGACTGGAGAAACCATTCTCAAAAATATTCTTATTGACCCACGCACTTATTTGAACGCCAAAATACGGGCAGGTGTTCTTTACGTTTACCTTTGAAAGCTCGGGGAGTTTCAGACTTGTACACTAACAAAGGCTTACATCGAAAGGTGCCAGATGCGTTAGCACAAAATAGTAGCGTGAACCTATCTTTTGCCATTTTGAATCCCGGAGCCTCTTTTTCTGACATCATCAAGAAGGTTCGTGCCGGCATTTTTTTTCCAGTTCAAACCTGTCTCGTCGCAGTTAAAAATTTGGTCTGCGACGTACTCCTTGCTGCTACAGCATGTCTCACTTGATCTGGAAAATCTTTGGCGGCCTCTTCATCTGCAGATGCTTTTTCTCCAGTAAAACGTATATTATGCAACGAGAATCGAGTTTTGAATCGGCCAAACCATCCTCTACTAGCGATAAAAGTTCATTCGTAGGATTTCCAATTTTGATACGATATGATCAAAGAAAATTAAAGCTTGTTGTCTAATTGCATCCATACTTAATGGTATTTTTTTATGCGTTACGTCTTGAATCCAAATTATGAGCATGTCTTCCAATTTTCCAAGTTCCCTAATTATTTTCAAATTACAATAAATTTTAGCGAAACTTGAATAAAATTATATGCATACCTCCTCTGCTTATTTTACAACATTTTCATGAGTGCCTAATCTTGAAGCGCTTTCTCGAATTTTTTCCTCGTTATTGCGAATAGACCTAATAGTTGACTCATTAACCTCGAATCTACGTGCAATTATGGCAATTTTTTCTCCTTCTCTATAAGTTCCAAATCTTGAGCTTTTGACCCAAATCCATCACAGCTTTATTTCTTTTTGAGCACTTATCTTTTTTATTTTTATTTGTTGGAGCCATTTTTCAAAAAATTATTTATAAAATACTATTCTAAAAATTGTTACTAAACAACCGTGAAGTAAACCGCGAATAAGCGAATCCAATTCCCGCGAATAGCGAAACAATGGCGCAATTGAAGAACCGCGAATAAGCGAAACCGCGAATACTGAGTACCGCGAATAGCGGGGACTGCCTGTATCCTCATGTCTTGATCTACAAATCGCCTAAGAGAGAGTAGATTTTCGGATAAAGATTCTGCATACAGAACATTTTCTAACATGAAACTTTTGTCACTTTGTATTCCAGCAATATTTCCAATTCCATCAGATTTAAACGAAGCATTATTGTTGGCACAGGAAATTTCAATATCCACTTCTCTGTCAAGCGATTTGAAGATCAGTTTAGAATTAGACATGTGTTCACTCGCTCCAGAGTCAGCGATAAACCGCGTCAGATTATTTCTGTCTAGCTTGGGAAAAGGGTCTACATAGCTAGAAAGTACAATGGGTTTACATGTACATTACATATTACATTTACATATGTTACATATATGGGTTTACATATGTTCTGGCTTGGGAGGAACTTTATTCCTTTGGAATTTCCCTCGAGCTCGACCTTTGCCGGCATTTTCATTTTTAGCATGATTATATCTAGCTTTCTTAGCATTTCCAGCTTTAGGATCTGATCCCTTGCGTTTAAGATTAGTAGAACCGACACCATTTCCAGCATTAGGTTTAGAGTCATTACCTCTGCGCTTGAAGGCCAGGATCTCCTCCTCGCTGTAGGGACAGTTATTCGACATGTGTTCTTCATACCTTCTGCACCGGTAACACATAGGTCCGCTCCTAGTGCAGTCTTTGGCAACATGTCCTTTGTTGCCACAGGTGAAGCACACACGGTCTGCATCTCGAGGAGATGTGTATCTAGCTGCAGGTGGGTGGGTATTCAAGGGCCTATCGATCTCTTGCCTTTCCAGCTTCGAAGATTCCTGTTGGACAATATAATCTTTCAGTTGGTGTATATTCATACCTTTTACTGAAGAATGTTTAAAGAAGAAGTCAGTGTCTCGTATATTAGGAAGAGCAAAAACTATAGCGTCGAACAGAGCATCTCTGACTTCAGTCTCGGAAAGCTTTTGCACATTTGGAATGCAATTATACATTCTTACTAACTCGTCAAATCTGTCCCAAAATTGCGTGGCCTTTTCACGATTTGGCTGATATCTAATATTATACAATCGTTTCCGTAGAACTGAGGGAGTGATGCTAGTTTCATTGTACTTGAGCTCTTTAATTTTATTCAGTAGTTGCACAGGGTCTCGCAGATGCGATACCTTTGTGTAGTATGACTTGTCTATTCGATTGATGATTATATCTCGTACTCTGATTTTGTTCTTTTCCAGCTGCTCGTTTGAAAGATTTTTAGTTTGATTGCTGTTGGGATCTATTACGTATAATAGATCACACAGAGTAAGCTCAGAAGTTAAAAAGTCATGAAATAGTTCAAAAGTTACATCATTAGTCAATTTATATTCTCTTCTACCTGAGCTTTCTCTGATTATCAAAGCAACTTGTATCTTGTCCGATACATCGAGCGTGCCTGTACTAGCATTTATTTGACTCAGTTCTTTCTAACAGTTTTCGAAATGATATCCCTGTTGAGGTGGATAGTCCTTTTAAAGTTCTGATTTCTTACCGAGTCATCAGAAGTCATTTCGCTGTCGTCTTCAGCAGACGCTTCCATCTTTGCACACCGGGCGTTCAGGTCACAATCTCTGGCCGAGGTTGCTTTCGAGCGTATTCAAGCGTTCCAACATTTGCAGTGCGAATCCTTCCACCTTTTCGGAATATCTCACGTGCCTTTGGATATCCTTGTCAGTGTCTTTCACATGTTCTTCCAAAGCTGGAGGAGATTTTAATTTTCCAGTTGATGACTTAATTATCAAAGGGTTTTTAAAAATAATTGACTCTTTAATTTTTGGTGTCGATTTACCAGTCATTCGAGCATTCAGATCCTTGAACATTGTATGTTCAGTACTGTCGAGCCTCTTGTCGTCGTCATGCTCGACCACATTCGAGCTATTTTTGCCGTTGTCGGTGATCTTCGAACAGCCGTCGCCCTTCTTTACTTCGTCATGCAGTTCGCCACCGTTACTGCTCGGTGGAGTATTTTCAATCAGGGCGCGTGCTCGCTCCGCACGTTCACATGCAGCTCTGATAGTCGCGACCGCAACCCTTCTCGTCTCTTCAGAGAGGTCTTGAGCCTCAAGCTTCCCTCCCGACTCCGTACAGAGATAGATTTTCTCTCCATCGTATTCGAGTGAGACAGCCTGGTCACCAATGTCATGGATCTTCAGTTGCGTCAGGAGAAATTCTTGATAGATTCTTTCATCTGTCAAACATACAGTCAAAATTAGTCATCTAGATGATTAATGAGAGTGACCCGCGTGCGCATAAAACGGCACGTCAACATCTCGAGTCAAACTATTTATTTCGTTCTTGGTAAAAGAAAGAATAACGAAAAAAATTGATGTGTGATTCACGTCCATGCACTACTTAGAACACATAAGAGTTCACATCGGTGTAGTCCCGGCAGACCTACATACGCGTGCAGTTCAGTACACATGAACTTATACGAGTGCATGGCTGCGACGTGCGTGAGCAATTCAGAACACATGAATGTGCAGACGCGTTGCCGTTGATCGTTCCACTCGTTCGATCGTGTCTGCCAGGCTATCTCACGACATCGCCTTTGCCGCCTCGTAGCGGATTTTACTCAAACTATTTCACTCGCGACAGTCGTTGTGAGCGCGCGCTCGACCTTTCCAAGAAATCGCACAGCTTCCACAAACAAATGAAATACGCGCGCGAACGTGTTTGTGCCTGTGCGGCCTTACGAGCAATTTTTCAATTGTTCAAGTTTTCGTGAACTACTTCAAGACTAATTTTCGCGTCACTCAAATAATGTGCAAACCAAACTTACCTCTCGATGCAGTAAAAGTTATTTTTACTGGCTTGTCCATGTTTCTAGCTGTGAAAATATTAAAGTGCGTTATTCGCTTGCAAGCAAGTCCTTGCACGGCGATAAACACAATCGCGTATGCGTTGATTATTTCTTCCAACGATCGGACCAGCCAATATCCTCGGAGAACAGCCAGCCAATTGTTTAATTAATACGCAGCGCAGTGGAAGCGTGCTGGGCCCATAACCTGTTGTATTTCTTGCTTTCTCGAAGGAAATTGGGTGAGGATTTTCTCGAAAGAATGATTAAACACTTCACTTATGAACTTACAATTATTTATTGATAAATCACTATCGAGCTATTCTTTTCCAACAATCCACACACGATCTGTGTATTAAAATTTATTTATTTAATAAGTTATTAAAAGTTAGAACGTGACAGAACAAACAGTTAAAGTTAGAAGAAAGTCAAGAACAAAAAAAAACTGCGAAACAAAGGGGAACTCGTGTTAGCTCGATGAGCGCAAAACGAGGAATGAGTTTAGAGGGGAGGCAGTAGTGGCGACGGCGGCAGCGGCTCCCTTCGCTCGCGGATGGCTTGCTCGCTTGATATGTGGAGCGATGGTCACGCTAATACCGAAAAAAATTTTATTTCTTATAAAAAATTTCGTTGTTTTTTTTTCTCAAATTATTATTCCTGTAAAAATATATATGGGCGATTCTCTGTCAACTCAACCGGTCAAAATTTTTTTTCTATATCTAATATGATGAACACATTGTTTGGCATGTCAGGAATGTACAAAAAAATTTATAGAGCGATTGGCGCCTTCTATCACACTTATTCATAATTCCAAAGTTGGCCTTTTTTGCATTTTTCCGTAATTTATCAAAGATCGCAAATATTTCATTAAGCTCTAGCTCAGTGTAGAATGACTCAAAAGTAAAAGTGCACCAGAGCTTTTTTGTTGAAAATCGTCCAAATTTTCAGAAAACATGGGTCCCGAAGCGATCTGAGCACTCTGGAGGCTTCTACAATAGAAATAGTCAAGAAAAAACAAAAAACTCAAAATCTAATCAAGTACGATCTAGACTTTCCTTTCCTAAACTATTTAAAAAGCTTCCTCAACATGTCAACTACTCCCTTGTAAGTTTTTATAATGGTTTGAGCATTATTACGCTCTGGAGACGCTAATATGTATCGAAAAACGTGCAAAAAGACCCCTAAAACAGAGTATAGCCTTAGATATATACATCTCACACATGCTAGGTAAACTCAAACCTCAAACATAAGTACATAAACTTTAAGAGCACAAAACTACCTTTAATTTGGTATAAATAAAACCTTTTTAAGTCCTCTAGAACCGAAGATACAGCTTTTTGAAGTTTCACTGAGAATTAAAGCATTAAATCTGTCTTTTTTATAGACCAGTCGACATGATACTTGGATGTTCAGTAAAACTTCAAATAGCTGTATCTTCGGTTCTAGAGGACTTAGAAAGCTTTTGTATATACCAAATTAAAGGTAATTTTGTGTTCTTTAAGTTTATGTACTTATGTTTGAGGTTTGAGTTTACCTAGCATGTGTAACATGTATATATCTAAGGCTATACTCTTTTTTAGGGGTCTTTTTTGCACGTTTTTCGATACATATTAGCGTTTCCAGAGCGTAATAATGCTCAAACCGTTATAAAAACTTACAAGGGAGTAGTTAACATGTTGAGGAAGCTTTTTAAATAGTTTAGGAAAGGAAAGTCCGGATCATACTTGATAAGATTTTGAGTTTTTTGTTTTTTCTTGACTATTTCTATTGTAGAAGCCTCCAGAGTGCTCAGATCGCTTCGGGACCCATGTTTTCTGAAAATTTGGACGATTTTCAACAAAAAAGCTCTGGTGCACTTTTACTTTTGAGTCATTCTACACTGAGCTAGAGCTTAATGAAATATTTGCGATCTTTGATAAATTACGGAAAAATGCAAAAAAGGCCAACTTTGGAATTATGAATAAGTGTGATAGAAGGCGCCAATCGCTCTATAAATTTTTTTGTACATTCCTGACATGCCAAACAATGTGTTCATCATATTAGATATAGAAAAAAAATTTTGACCGGTTGAGTTGACAGAGAATCAGTCATATGTATATTTATTATGAAACTGAACGTATTAAAAAATAGTGAAAATTTTTCTGTCGTACAAATATTATGAATGTTTCGTATGAATTTATTTTCGCGCATCATGATCGTCTCGCTCGACTCTACGTTGTGAGACTAAGCCGCTGCGGCGCCACCGGTACTTTTGGCCATAGAGTCTGACCGTAAAATCGTGGTAAAAACAACGCTGGTGTCAACAGTCAAAGTTTCCGTTAACCTGTACATCGATCTTGGACTCGTGCGAATCTCTACGTAGGCGGCGCATTGCTGCTGCCTGCATGCCGTCTGCTCGGTTGCAGTGACTGATGCTTATTCTCAGTATACAAAACAATGCAACGACAATCATATTTAAGGTCCCCGACAAATTATTCAAAAAAATCCCGTCAAATTTGATCAAATTCTTATAATTTCAAAAAAATGCATTTACAGTGCATAAAAGGGCCTAAGAGGTTACGTAATCAAAGTCATGAATGTCATCAGATCTCCGTCTAGCTTCCCTTATCAACTTCCTAAATTTTCAAAAAGATCGATCAAGCAGTACTCACGGTATCGCGTCGCGAAAAACCTTCGGAAAATCACGGGAGTTCTTGCAGGAATAACTGGATGGAAAGGATGGTATTGTCGATACGATATTATCGACAAATATCGTCGAAAATTATGTCGGATCGGAATCAATATTGTCATAAATATTGTATCGTCATCATATTGAAATCGATACGATCGATACGAGATCGATATTTTTTTATCGGATATCGTGAAGCCCTAGCCGTAAAGTACTCGAGTGGTACTTACAAATGTTGTACGGCGTGGCCGTCAATGGCCGCTCGTAGTAGTCGCAGCTGGCTTGACCCTCTCGCTTGCATGGGCTGCTGCTGGCACGCGTAGTTCGTGAAGTCGCAAAGATGGAAAGATATCGTGAATCTAATTTACAAACAAAACTAAGGCCGGAGATACTACTCGCGATTTTATCGATTCGTTCTCGATTGACTCGCGTCGATTATAAGCCCGCTTAAGTCGTGCGAATCTCGCTTCACGCACTTGCAGCGTTCAATCGTATCAAAATCTCGCGATATGAGGTCAAATTTCGGACCAACGCATACGATGCTAACTATCTCGCGGTCACCGAGTATGTTCGCGCTCCAAGCGCTCGAAAGTCACTCCAATGGGTTACGTGACCGATTGGTAGGCCCTTGCTCCATAAGGGAGAAAGAGATAGGCGATTCCGCGTGCGTTGACACGCGGATTCTCCCTCGCACACACACAGGTACACACATGCGCGTTGCTGCGGCTGCTGCGTTGGATACAAGAGTTGCTTGTGTCCCATCGCAGTGGGACTTCATGCTGAAGAGGAAAGGGGGAATGTGACAGCATAACGCGACTGTCACAGCATGACACAAGTTGTATTGTATGTGGTTTCATTTTGTTGATGGACCATTAGCCATCAATGCAACCTCAAGTTAAGCATAATATCAACTTTGACTACTTCCACATTCGATTTAATAGAATATTCTATTCATTAATGGTAATTTTTGATAATATTTTTATTTTGATAATTTTTATACTTATCTTCGATTAAAAAGTTAAAATAATCACATTCACTCTGTTGCACTACCGAATTTACATTTAATGGCAGTCTGGATAATCTATCTGCTTTATCATTTCACCTTTAACATATTATAAAGTGGAATCAAAGCCGTTCAAAAGATAAGCCCATCTCTGCATGCACCCCGCTGCCATCTGAAGTATGCCTTTATCAGCACTCAAAATTGCCAAGAATGGCTTATAGTCTGGCGACAAAATAAAATGCGTACCTTTGAGATATTGGTAGAATTTATAATGCTCCAATAATCGCAAGTGCAAGTATGAATAACCGAATACTTTTTTCAGCAGCTACTAACGCACGTGAAGCAAAACAAATAGGTTTCTCAGAACAATCCGGAAAAATATGAAACAACACGGCCCAGAGGCCCAGTTGTGACGCACCACAGGCTAATTTGAACTTAAGACTTGGATTAAAATGTACGATAACTCTATTGGAAACGATTTCTTCTTTCACCTCATCGTACGTTGCTTGAAATTGTTCTGACCATTGAAAAACTTTTCCCTTTTTTAATAATTTGAACGCGAAAGGTATTGAATGTGGCTATCTATAAATTGGTGCAGTGCCTGGCTTAATTGTCAGCGATATTTTACGCCCCGTGAATTTACCGAGCTTACCATCGAATAGAGTCGCATATTTGTCAATCATACTTTGAGCATTAAACGGAGTTTCACACACACTATGTATGCCTGTATGTACATAATAAAAACCTTTGCCAATTTATTGGCAAGTAGCTTCCTCATACTTTTTTTTCAACTTGAAAATAATTTGGAAATATTAATATCAACTTTTCTAATTTGTTCACCAAACAGTTTCAATCATAAATTATTTCTCAACCAAACGATACGAAAAAGAAAGAAAAAAAAAATTTTCCCGAAAAAAAAATTTTTTAAAGATCGAAAAAAAAATTTTCTTTCTTCGCTTATCGCTAAATCAAATTTTCTGGCTTCATCCTTAATCCATCCACAAACAATGTTTTGACACATCATAAATTTTGAACACGAAAAAACACAAAACTAAGAAAAAAGAAAAAATCATAAAACGAAATTTCATTTTCAAAACGTAACTTTTCAAACTTACTGTGAATCTTTACACTTTTTATCTTAAATTAAAGGTTAAAAGCTCTTCCTTAAAAAAAGTATTACTTTTATTCAAAAGACCAGTTTGTTTTAGAACAAATATGACAAAACTAAAAAAAACATGAAAAAAAAATTTTTTTTTTCTCGAAAATCCCTCATAACTTATTAAATACTTAACGCAGAACTAAAAATCATGTTTTGGCTTCTTCCTTGCATCAAAACGAATAAAATGAGATATCTACAGTAACGATATGAACTACCGTCATCAAGATATCACTGCGCACATCCCAACACACGCGCGCACACACACACACACACATACAGACATGTGTCAGCAATTCGGTCTAGTTTAAGAATATACATGTAAAAGTATTCTACGATTATTAGTTATGAAAGTCGAAAATCGGTCCGTCACAAAGCTTCCTCATGAGGAAGCAATTTTCATTAGATCTGTGCCAAATAAACTTTTTCTATTATTTTGCTCCTTCATAGATTGTGTAAAACTGTTTCGTTTTTATAGGTTATTTAGTCATTTATTTCTCCAATAATTTTCGGCGATGTATTGTCAAAATATTTAATCAACCTTTTGCTAAGTTTAAGCTCGATTTTATTTAAAAAATTGTTTGTACGCATCATACAGAACAACAGATACTTCTGCGTTACTATCCACCTCCATGGGGAATTGAATATCGGTACTGACTGTTACGATTATTTCAAAAGGTTTACGAGTTTATAATTCACATTATAAACGCTTAAATATGATAACTCTTCGGTACTTGTACTATTTTTTACTACACTATTGGTAGTAGCAGACACTTTCAAATTACTTCTACACATTTTAGCTAAATGACCAACTTTACAACAAATTTTTCATTTATATTGCTTCCTCACAGAGGAAGCTTTGTGACGGACCGATTTTCGACTTTCATAACTAATAATCGTAAAGTACTTTTACGTATATATTCTTAAACTAGACCGAATTGCTAACACATGTCTGAATATGTGTGTGTGTTTTTTTTTTCCTACTCCACCCCATTCGGACACTCACTGGTAACCGCCGTTAGGCATTGCTTCGGTGAGGCCGGGGTTAGTTGAGCATTTCTGCTACTTCTGTGTTAGCCGTTGTTTTTCCATACATCCCCCATCCATCGCATAGTGATATGCGACTATTAGGGGTTCAGGGACTCATCTTTTTTTGTACTTGGTGAACCTCCGATCCTGCGCGAAGCCATCTCTCGATTGTCGTATCCCCTTTTTCAGAGCCGTCTACTGCGTGGTCACACATTGCTGGCGTCTCCTCCTGAGTTGAGTATTAGAACTCGCTGTCTAGTGCCATCTTGTGAGTGTGGTTCTTACTTTTGTCGCCGCCTGGGGAGTGTGTGTGTGTGTGTGTGTGTGTGTTGGGATGTGCGCAGTGATATCTCGATGACGGTAATTCGTATCGTTACTGTAGATATCTCAATTTATTCGTTTTTATGTAAGAAAAAAGCCAAAACATAATTTTTTAGTTCTGCGTTAAGCATTTAATAAGTGATGAGGGATTTTCGAGAAAAAAAGTTGTTTTTTTTATGTTTTTTTAGTTTTGTCATATTTGTTCATAAACAAACTTGTTTTTTTTAATAAATAATACTTTTTTAAGGAAGAGCTTTTAACCTTGATTAAGATAAAAAGTGTAAAGATTCACTGTAAGTTTGAAAAGTTACATTTTGAAAATGAAATTTGGTTTTTATGATTTTTTCTTTTTTTTTTAGTTTTGTGTTCTTTCGTGTTCAAAATTTATGATGTGTCAAAACATTGTTTATTATTAAAGAAGACTATGTTAGATCAAACTTAATACGAAATTTGTTAAAATTTATGCTTAATTTGTATTATTTAAAACAATTTTGCTTCCTCATAGAGGAAGCATTGTGACGGAACGATTTTCGACTTTCATAACTAATAATCGTAGAGTACTTTTACATATATATTCTTAAACTAGATCGAATTGCTGACACATGTCTGTATGTGTGTGTGTGTGTGTGTGTGTGTGTGTGTGTGTGTGCGTGTGCGTGTGTTGGGATGTGCCCAGTGATATCTTGATGACGGTAGTTCGTATCGTTACTGTAGATGTCTCATTTTATTCGTTTTGATGCAAGGAAGAAGCCAAAACATCATTTTTAGTTCTGCGTTAAGTATTTAAAAAGTTATGTGGGATTTTCGAGAAAAAAATTTTTTTTTTTCATGTTTTTTTTTTAGTTTTGTCGTATTTGTTCTAAAACAAACTGGTTTTTTTTAATAAAAGTAATACCTTTTTTAAGAAAGAGCTTTTAACCTTTAATTTAAGATAAAAAGTGTAAAGATTCACCGTAAGTTTGAAAAGTTACGTTTTGAAAATGAAATTTGGTTTTTATGATTTTTTTTTTTTCTTAGTTTTGTGTTGTTTCGTGTTCAAAATTTATGATGTGTCAAATCATTGTTTATGAATGGATTAAGGATGAAGCCAGAACATTTGATTTAGCGATAAACGAACAAAAAAATTTTTTTTTTTCGATTTTAAAAAATTTTTTTTTCGGGAAAATTTTTTTTTTCTTTCTTTTTCGTATCGTTTGGTTGAGAAATAATTTATGTTTGAAACTGTTTTGTGAACAAATCAGAAAAGATGATATTAATATTTCCAAAAGTATATTACTGCCCTAGGCCGCGAAAAACAGAAAAGTCCCAGAGTACGTGTAATTCGTGTCCGAGGCGAAACCGAAGCCGATAAAAACGTGCTCTGGGGCTTCCTTTTCTCGCGCCATAGGCCTGTATATTTTTTTTTTTTTTTTTTTGAGGGAACTACCTTAATTGTTACGTCATCGTGAAAAAATTCGATAAAAATTACATTTCAATGAATAGAAGAACGTCAGCAATTGATTCCACAAACAGAAATAATTTATTTTTAAAACTGTGTTTTGAACAAATTAGAAAAGATAATAATAATATTTCCAAATTATTTTCAAGTTAAAAAAAAAGTATGAGGAAGCTACTTGCCAATACATTGGCAGCGGTTTTTTTTATTATTAGAGTTAGATTAATATGTGTATAAACGCATTTACAGATTAATATTTCCAAATTACTTTTAAATAAAAAAAAATGAGGAAGCTACTTGCCAATAAATTGGCAGCGGTTTTTTTATATTTACAACTTTCAAATCATGGTTGACGTCATGGCTGCTGCTGATGCTGCTGCTCTCCGTGAATAGACTCCAACTTTGGCTGTTTCTTAGAATCCATTGCCATCTTTGACGAACGGCCTTTGTTATTGCTGCGAAAGACCATATTTATCTCTGCTGGCGCTGCCGTAGACGATAACAGAAGCGACGCTGCTTTTTTCAAAGCCGTTCGCACAGTATTCGCATATGACGGTTTATGACTTCCTCGAATATTCTGTTGAGTATTTTTCCTTCACGCATTTCACTAATAAATTGGTTTTTGATGCGATTATCCAAATCTTGTCTGAACTGGCATTCAATATTGACTTCTTTTACTCTTGCGTACCACTGACGTACACTCTCGGTGGATGTTTGTGCAAGGCGATAAAATAGACTGCACTCCTTATGCTCACAGATGCGTGGCGAGTAGTGGTTTTTCAACAGTGTACACAAATCTTCGTATGATTTTGCTTGCGGTAGGTCTGGACTGGACATATCTCGGAACGTCTTGTACACATCGGATCCTATGGACGTAAGGAGAACAGAAACTTTTCGCTGATCGTCTACAAAATTTGTACTAAAATACTGTTCAAGCCGTTCGTTGTATATATTCCAGTCTGAACCTCCTCGAAATTTCTCAATTTTCCCAATATTTCCACTAACATTCACAACTGACGGTGCCACCGTGGCCTTCTGTTGCCGCGCAATTATAGTAAGTGCAAGGATGTAACTGCCATCTTCGTTTTTAACGAATTCAAAGCCACTTTTGGATACAAATTTGCCATAAGATGTAGGTTCTAAAACATATTTAGCCATGTTTTTTGAATTTGATGCTACTATTGTCGTTTCTTATTCTGAATTTGATTCACTGCTCTAGTTTTCTGTAGTTGAAATGTCCAAATTAAACTTTACCAAAACCCCTAGCGTAGGGTATGTATAAAGTCGGCCATCGAGGACCAAAGAGCCATAAAAAAAAACAACACTAACTTTCACTGCAGCACGAAACTATAACTTTTTTGTTTACCTTGTCGCCAATTATGTAATTGTTATGTTTGTCCTCGTTTATAATTAATAACAACTTGTTTGCTGATAAATACTTTATTAATATTAGGAGTGTGACTTTACATCAGCTCGGGTCGCAGGCTCGTGACCATCTGGCGCATCTCGCCAGTGACCGCACGCCGTGGTCCCCAAACGCCCTCTATGCCTTTAGGCTCAGCTCACACTACAACATCTCCCTTTCTTTATCTTATTTAAGTTTAAATAGTTACACTGGTTGATTTTACCATTATAATTAATTTAAAACAAAATCGTTGTATTTGGATGGCATCTTTACTGTTCTACCCGACTTAGTCTGCCTCAATGGCTCATTCGCCTGAGTGCCATTATTTTGATTTTGATTAGGTATGACCTCTTCATCCGCACTAGCCACAAGCTCCGATTCTTGTGGTTTAGAGGGGAGGGAGAGTATTTGACAATTCTACATTTAAGTTTTCACCTATATATTTATCTGCTATATTAAAGTTTTTGCCTTTTGATAAAATTTTTCTATTTCTGCACAATATTCTCCCTTCCTCTGTTTTGACTTGATACGAGCGTGGTTCTAAACCTTCTTTAACGATTACACCATTTCTATGAGGTAACACTCTATGTTCATCGTGAATTTTGACATAATCTCCTTCTTTTAACGGATTTAACATTTTAATACCTCTATCAAAATATTCTTTTTGTTTTAATTGATTATTAATCAGAGTTTTTTTGAATTCATTTAGTCTAGCTGATTTGTTTTTACAAAATGGAATTAAATTTCTTGTTTTTCGCCCAAAAAGTAATTCTGTTGGTGTTACACCCATATCATTAATTGGAGTATTTCTGTATTGCAACAGTGCTAAATGCATGTCTCTCTTTTCTTGAACAATTTTATAAAACATCTTTTTTACCGTTTCTATGTATCTTTCAGCGAGGCCATTTGCCTGATGGTGCTTGGGAGATGTAATTGTGCATTTAAAATTCCATTCTTTGCCAAATTTTTTATAAAGCTCACTAGTGAATTGTGACCCTGAATCAGAGTACACTTCTTTAGAAAATACCAAACCGAGAAAAGATCTTTTTTAATATTTCAACAATGTGATGACTTTGTAGATTATTAAGCTTTTCAACCTCAACGAATTTACTGTATGTATCTACTACCAATAAATAGAAGTTTTCTTTAAATTTAAATAGTCATTCGACACTATTTCCCAAGGACCATCTGGTATTTTCTTTAACAACATAGGTTCTTTTGAATTCTTATTCCTATAACTTAAACAAGTGTCACAGTTTGATACCATATCTTCAATGTGTTTATTGAGGCCTGGCCAGAAAATCACTTGTCTAGCAAATGCTTTGGTTTTTTCTATTCCCAAATGTGGGTAATGAATTTGCTGCAGTATATGTTTTCTACAGTTTTTAGGTATCACTATACAGAAGTTTTTTAGAATCAAACCATTACATGTACTTAATTCTTCTTTAAATGAAAAATAAGGCTTTGCTAGTTCATTGACATTATTTTTATTTTCTAGCCAACCCTCCTGAATGTACTTTCTAACAATTTGTAATTCCTGATCATTTTTTGTTTGTAATTCAATTTCTTTTAGTCGTTCATCAGTAAAGTCTGCGTTTTTAGTTACCATGCAAACAAATGTTTCAATTTTTTCAGTCTCTAATTTTGTTTTTTCTTTTGAATATGTTCTGCTCAGATGATCAGCTATTACATTTTGTTTGCCTGGTATATAAACAATTTTAAAACTATATGGTTGTAAACTTATTCTAATTCTATGTAGTCGTGGTGGACATTTATTTAGCGGCTTATTAAATATTGCCACTAATGGCTTATGATCAGTTTCTATTATAAAAGATTGGCCATACAGATATTGATAAAATTTAGTACATCCATGCAAGATAGCGAGACATTCTTTCTCAATCTGACTATATGACTTTTCAGTGTCATTTAGAGCTTTTGATCCATGAGCAACTGGCCTCTCATTTTGTAATAACACGCAACCTGTTCCTTCACTGGAGGCATCAACACTCAATACTATTTCCTTAGACATATCAAAAAATGCCAAAACAGGAGGCTTACATAACATTTCTTTTAGTTGTGCATACTCTTTGCTATGATTTTCATTCCATTGAAAAGGAACTCTGCTTCTGGTCAATAGCCTCAGATTGGCAGTAATTTGTGACAGATTTGGTATGAACTTCCCTACATAATTGATAGTACCAAGAAATCTCAATAATTCTTTTTGTGTTTTAGGCTCTTGCATTTCATATATTTGTTTTACTTTGTCTGGATCTACATTTAGACTACTCTGATTAATATTATGACCCATGTATTTCACTTCTGTCACATTAAACTTGCACTTTTCTTTATTAAATCTTACATTATACTTTCTGGCTTGTTCTAGCACTTTTTTCAAAATTTCATTCGATTGCTCAATAGTTTCTGCCCATATGAGTATGTCATCTATGTAAATTACAACATTCTCAATATTTTCAAAAATTTTACTGTATACTCGGTGAAATACTTCAGGACTTGAATTTAAACCATAAGACAATCTTTGATAACAGTATCTACCATAAGGAGTGTTAAAAGTAGTGTACTCCTGAGACTCATCACAAAGTTCTATTTGCCAAAATGCCTTATTGGCATCCAGAGTCGTGAAGTATTTAGTACCATTGAGTTTTGAAGCAATTTCTTCAATTGTAGAAAATTGCTGTTGTTCCCTTAAAATACAACTATTTAAGTACTGTGGATCTAAATAAATACGAATTTTACCACCTGGTTTATTTACCATTACAAGAGAGCTTACAAATTCTGTGGGTTTTTCTATTTTTCTTATTATGCCCATTTTTTTCATTTTATTCAATTCAGTCTTTAATTTTTGTTGCAATTTAAAAGGAACATGTCTACTGGGCTCAATTTTTCCATTAACGTTATCTTTCAGCTTAATTCTATATTTGAAATCTTTTATTTTATCAACCCCTGTAAATAACTCCTTATACATGTGCAAGAATTTGGGCATTTTCTCAAGACTTTTAACTTCACATACTTCATTTAATTCTACCTTGAAGTCAACATTATTTTCTGGTTTTATTAATAAGTTATATTTTCGAATAGTCGGCAATCCTAAAATAGGAGTGCCTTTTCCATCATAAATTTCAAACCTTATATTTTGACTATGTCCTTCAATTTTACAGTTTAGATTAACTTTTCCAATGGTTTTTATTCTTTCATGAGCATAGTTTTTTAATATTAGGTTTGTTTTTTCAATTGTTTTGATGCCCAATTTCATACACATGTCTACAGGCAGCACATCACATTGTGCTCCTGTATCAAGTTTAAACATTAATTTCTTATTTTTATAATCAATTACTTCAACCTATTGCATCCAATCTTTTTCTGTATTGATACTGTCGACGTGTATACTTTCTATTACATAACCTTCTGAACCGGTCTCATATTCGTCGTCGTCCACATCAACTACTTGGATCCTTTGAGCGTTGAACATTTTACCGAAGTGATTCATTTTGCCGCAATTATTACATGTTTTTCCATATGCAGGACATCTGTTCCATTCATGTGCATAGCCGCATTTCTTACACGGATTTGTTCTTCCGCTCTTGAATTTCGTCGAATCCGAGATCGTCGAGCTGGCATTGTTGAGGTTGGTCGATGCCGGCCCCTGTTGTCGTGGATTGAAATTTTTAGGTTTGTCGATGTTGGACTGTTTCTTTGTTGACTTTTTCTGAGAACTCCGCTCTTTTCGCATAAAAGCTACTTCCGCGTTTTCTTCAAATTTTTTCACTTGGGCTTCCGCTAATTTGGCCGTCTAACAAATTTTTATTGTTTTTGTCAAGTCTAAATAACTTTCGCGGAGCAAACGACTTTTTAATACTTTATCGGAAATGCCTGCGACAATTCTATCTCGAATAAGTCGGTCTTGTAAAGTTCCAAAGTTGCAATCTTTGCTAAGTTTTCTTAACTCTGTCACGTATGCATCGAAACTCTCATCGCTTTGCTGATTGCGAGTGAAAAACAGATGCGAGTATACACTTTCATTCTTCGTCGGTACAAAATAATCATCGAATTTCTTAATTACTTCAGAATACTTTTTCTGCTCGTTTGTCAGGGTAAAAGTATTATAGATATCCAGGCACTGTTCACCCATGCAGTGTAGGAGTAGAGCCAATTGTACCTTCTCTTCCTGCTTGTCAGCACCCGATGCAGTTCTGTATATTTCAAAGCGATGCTTCCATCTTGTATAGCTCTCCATTGTTAGGTCAGTCAACGACTCGGGTGGTTTTATCCCCGTCGGGCTTTGTGTAGTCGCCATTTTTTCCTTTTTCGTTTCAAGCACAGCACTTATCCACGCACCCATACATTTATTTTATACACTGTTAATTGTTCGTCACAGCTGCAGCGCCATGTTATGTTTGTCCTCGTTTATAATTAATAACAACTTGTTTGCTGATAAATACTTTATTAATATTAGGAGTGTGACTTTACATCAGCTCGGGTCGCAGGCTCGTGACCATCTGGCGCATCTCGCCAGTGACCGCACGCCGTGGTCCCCAAACGCCCTCTATGCCTTTAGGCTCAGCTCACACTACAACAGTAATATCCCGTCTATCGATGTAATTAATAATACCAGATTAGTTTTAAGTAAAATAGTTTATTAATTATAAGATATAATAATGGTTAGAGTATAGGTGTGTTCAGGTCAGCGTGCACGACAAGTCTGAGTCTAGCGCGGTACATGCAAGAGAGCTATTTGACTTAGTCAGTAGATGTCACTACACAGTAGGCCCTATATTAGAATCATCAAGCTATTTTTTATTCCATAAACAATTGAATATTGTTTTTTCAGCAGTTCAAGCTATTTTGGATTCAGGAGGAAATATCGTGGTTTACGGGGGAAAAAATGAACCTAAAAAAAATATTTATAATGATAAACGATTGGTTGAAAATAAAAATCACATAAAAATTGAAGACCTACCGACTGATTTCACACAGATTTCTCATAAGAATTTTGATGCAGCTAAAATTTCAAATGTTACTACATCGGAAACTACTTTCTTTTATGACGATTCCAAAAAAAATATTCCTCATTTTTTATGTGAAAATCAAAATCGTCAGAAGAAAAATCAAGACATTAGACGTAAGCAAACGTATAATCTTTTATCAATTTTATTTAATGTTACATTAAAAATTCTTTTGATTATATTATGAGGAGGTTTAGTTTTTACTCTTCATCTCAGAAATAAGGTACAGTAGTAGCAAAATGAAAAATCAAAAAATGCGTTTTTTTTTTTAATTTTTTATTTATAAGAGACTGTCTATTCAGTCCCACTCGCATACGCGAAACATCCAGAGGTTGTCGCGTGAAACCATGATGAGTTTCGCGTGCGCGAAAGCAAGTTACTCGAATAACCTCTTCGCGTGCACAGTTGACAACTTGCAGAATCATTATCATTGCTCTCCTCTGATTTTAGAGCTCATGAGTCTGATGACTGAAACTAAAGTTAATTAAAAATACAAAATGGTAATAGTTACAACAATAGTACAACAATAGTAATAGTTTTACAAAAATAGTTTGAATAATAACTAAGTAATTATGTAGTTATAATAAGTTTTCGATAAGTAACTAAATGAAATGTAACTAAATTAAATGTCTTAAGAACTTTTGGGTTTATTCAAGTGTTTGGATCGGCCTCTTATCCGAATTGTGAGTGTGTAGGCATCTGAATGACAGGATCATTAGTAGAATATTGTTTACAATTTTATAGTAGAGACTCCGCAGTTCATAAAAGATCAAATAAAACATAATTGTATGTCGCGGAAAGTAATTGAAAATCATTAACAGCGCACTAACTCGATTGTAACTGTAATTATACAGCCGCGAGTGTTGAAGCGACTTATTGTTTACGCGAACGGTAAAGCTCGTGAGGGTGCATTCGAGCTTGCATCAGCCAAGCAGCCGCCACCATCAGCCAGGGCAGCCATGACCTTCGGCCAAGCAACAGCCACCATCAACCGTTCAACTCAGCCGACCGACAGCGAGCCAGCATCAAGATCACCGATCTTTAGTGTACAAATCGATATTACTACATTTTCATTACTAGATTGCAAAAAATAAATCTCAAAAATGAGCAAAAATAACTCAAAATTAACTATACCCCCCCCCCCCTTAACTGAAAAGACTTGCTAACAGCAAAAATATGCCAACATGGCAATTGAAAGGAGCTGTACGCAAGTTAACTATCATTTTATTACAATTAAAAAAAAAATATTTTTCTCTGCCGGCAACGAGTTTATCGTACAGTAGCTGACGACAGCGCTGCACTACTACCGGCATAGCGAGAACAAGAGACAGATAGACAGACAGGCAGAGTGAGAGAGATAAGTACAGCATATATGCATACTCATATAGGTAGACTGTAGAGTGGGAAAGAGATGGAGATAACAAGAGATGCTTATGTTTATACATGCGTATAGAAGATAACCGGCGCTACCGTTTGAATATGCTACAGATTTCGAATGCAAAAAATTGAATATGTTCTTTTACGATGCAAACCGAACTTTTGTTATACGTTACTTCATCGTCATCGATTCGACACCTCTCCAACATTTTATACTCCATTCGTCGTATACTTTCACGCATTTTATTCATTTATTGAAAATAATTTTAAGTAAATGAGAAGAGTATTTTAAGAATCATTTCATTTTATTCATTATTTAATATTGCTGTTCAGGGCCATTCGATAGTCGTAAAACCTTTGAAGCATGATCAGCTTGTTGGACGACGATTTCTGTTCATGGATCGTTTCGAGTGATTCCCACATCTCCTTCGCCGTCGTGCTCGACATCACCAGCTCCACCTGGTCGAACGTCATGGAGGATGATATGAGGCACATTGCCTTGGCATTGTCCTTGCCCCACGCGGGTTGCTCGGCGGCCTCGGTCGGCCTTTTTCGAGTTCCATCGGTCACGTCGTATACTCCGTGAGCCGTGAGCACAGTCCGGATTTGAAATTTCCATACTTGGTAGTTAGTACCGTTGAACTTCGCGACGTGACCCAACGATACGGAGTCCATTTTCCTTCCGTCTTTGGGTAGTTGCTTCGCAGTTTAATCGCGTTTATATAACGCAACTGCTCTCACCAGTGCGATGAAGTATATGCAGACCCGAGATACTTTGGTGCCAACCTCTTCAAAAAAACCGTTAATCTGGGTCTACGTGTCTGGGCCCATGACCTATTAAATTTTACAACGAATAGTATTTAGATTAACGTAATTGTTTTTTGTTAGTAAAGGCCAAAAACAATAAAGCCTTGCTTTATGATCTGTTGTGCTGGAAGGGGGATTGAAATAAGTTTGTGAGATCGAGTATATAAATTTAATAGGTATTTATTAAAGTCAATAATTGAGAATATATATTTACATATGAGTAGAACAAAAAATAGAATAGTCTTTGCATAACAAATTGCCCGAGCTTCGTGATGCAAGCTCGAAGCGGACAATCTTTCAATGATTAAGATTGATTTATCGGCCGACGCCGGGTGTAAATAGCCGACTCTTACTGCTCGTCGTAAGAGTCGCGCCTACAAAAAGCACAATGCTAGCCGATAGGTTGCAAAAACACTTGAGTGACAGCGAGCTAGGGTTGCCCCACGACCGTCTCCTTACGCCGTCAGCGAGCCGAGATAAAATCTCCGACCGACAACCGTAAGTTCGAAGCGAGCTGAGAGAAAATCTCTCCGACCGCGAAACTCAAGTGCTTTGCACCTACCACTAGCGTGTGCCAGTAAATCAATTTTACCGTGAGGCGAGCCCGTACTTATCTTACGGCCTCGACTGCTTCTATAGCGAGTGCGACTCGCCGGGCCGGCGCCCTCTAGTGGCAACATCTTTGAACAGTAATAATATTTATTGTACTGAACTAACCAAACATACGCGGGCAGCGGATCTTTTTATAGGCTCCGGTGTTTACATGTACATATTGCGTCATCGCGTGTACAATGTTTACGTCGCGTTCCAACATGTTACAATATAAAGTTATAATTGTGCCGAACAAATCAAAGAGTGCGAGAATATTTTCAACATATACATTTCTTGTTAACACAGTTCACTCAATTTTCCCTGCAGCATTTGTTGAAGAGGAAGAATACATTCCTGAAAAAAAGAAAGTTAAAATTGAAAAAGTGCCTTTAGAAAAAAATATTATGATTTATAACTTGTCAAGATAACATCCTCAATGGTTATTGGAATCTATTCAAAAAAATGGCGGAGCCAGTTTGACCAGAAAAGATGAATTGACTAGATGGAAAAAAGAAATCCAAAAAGGAGGTACCAAATTGGATAAGATGACCCACATCAAAAAATGGACCTATGATAGATTTGTTGAATCAAGGCAGAGTCGACATCCAGTTACTAGTAGGAATCTGCAAGAATGGGCTTTGCAAGCAGCTAGACCATTGATAAATGATTATTTTTCCTTTGACGCATCTACAACCTGGGTCTGCAATTTCAAAAAAGAATTCAGAATAAGCCAAAGAAAAGTAACAAGATATGTTAAGCCAACAGAGAGTAAATCTTTGGAAAGTACTTTGCAGGCATCAGATACATTTTCTAAGGAATGTATAGAAGAGATAAAAAACCGCTGCCAATTTTTTAGCAAATAGCTTCCTCATAAAAAATGATATTAATGAAGGGGTCTGATTGTTGAAAGATAAATTTGTATTTCATTTTTGTGTACAGAACTATAAAAAAACTTAGAGATTTCTATAATTTTGTAAAAAATTCCCTTGTAAAAGTTTCCCTTGCTCAATTTCACGCTACGTGTCTCCGTTCAAAGGTACACTGGATCCAGACGTCCGCTTTTGCTCTATAAAGGAGCAAAAATACAACTTTTCATTTTGAGTTCTAACTTTTTTTATATTCCGTGAATCTCTAAGATTTTTGTCTTATATTAAAGATTGGCTGCTCCGCTTGAACTATACCGATCAAAAAATAAAAATAAGAATTCCTTCATTTTTACATGAAAAACGAAAAAACAAATTATTTTCCAAAAAACCGAGTTTACAACACGATAAAAAAATCATAACTTTTTAACTACTCGGTGGATCATAAAATAAGTTTTTGACGCTTCATGCGACACACAAATCCTTCAAAACAAGTTGAACCGCTTCTCGATACGTGTCTCCGTTCAAAAGTTACACTGGTTCCAGCCGAAAAAAAGCACATACACACACACACACACACATCCATACAGACAATTGTTCGTGGTGGCTGTCGCTAATCATCTATGGCAGATCGAACACGATCTGAACGCTGCGATACTACAGGTGCGAGGCGCGCTCCAGGCTCTCAGCTTACAAACGGCTGACCACAAGACGGAGGCTCTGCTCATCACAAGCAGGAAAAAAGAGGAAACCATCACCATCACGGTAGGCGACCACAGCATACGCTCGTCCCCCTCCATCCGCTACCTGGGCCTGCACATCGACGCCAAGCTGAAGTTCGACCACCACCTCCGAACAGTCAGCGCAAAGGCAGCCGGTGTGATCGGTGCCCTTACGAAGATCATGCCCAACTCTGGCGGGCCCAGAAGCAGCCAACGCAAGCTGTATGCTCACGTCGTCGACTCCATACTCCTGTACGGAGCCCCCGTCTGGAGCACAGCAGCACAAAAGCGAGCCTACATTCGACAGGCGGAGTCAGCCCACCGACGAGCCTGCCTGCGGGTGATCGGAGGCCGGCCGCATGTCTCTTACGAGGCCACATATGTCCTTGCCGGCATACCTCCGCTGGCCCTTCTTGCGGACGAGCGAGCGCGACTCTACGGCCGCCGCCGAGAGGACGCAGAGGACGAAGAACGCTTGGCAACGCTAAGCAAGTGGCAGGAAGCATGGGATCGGTCGACGAAGGCCCGATGGACGCACCGACTGATTCCAAGTATCAGAGTGTGGATCGAGAGGAGGCACGAAGAGCTGAACTACCACCTCACGCAGCTCTTGACCGGGCATGGCTTCTTTAAACACCATAGCCGACGCTACGACCACAATCAAAGCGCACAATGCCCGGTCTGCCCCTCATCCATCGAGAACGCGGAGCACGTGTTCTACCACTGCCCGAGGTTCAGCGAGGAGGGAGCGAGACTACACTCCCTGCTCCACGAGGTCATGACGCCGGAAAACACCACCAGGCTCATGCTCGCGAACGAGCCGAACTGGCTCGCCGTTGCTTCCTTCGCCTACTCAGTCGTAACAAGACTGAGAGACGAGGAAACAGACAGAAGGTGACGACCGGACGATGCTGCTGGAAGAAGACGCCACCTCAACCAAGCCTCCATGAAGCGCATAACGCCAACCCCTCCATCCCCGTGAAGTAATGCCTAACGGCGGTTTCCGCGGGGATGGAACAAAGGGAAACCGACGTGGATGTATGTACATACACTATGTACCCTAAATCAATATGTTACACTCTCACTTCTATTGTTACATTTTACCCAATGTAAACTTCTATTTTCACTTTCTGCTAAATAAAATATATTAATACATCCAAAAAAAAAAAAAACAGACAATTGTTCAGAATTCAATGGCGATTCTGAATATGTATGCAAAATTGTTCTACGAGTTGTAGATCAAAAGTTGATTTTGACGCCTATCACAAAGCTTCCTCTATGAGGAAGCAAAAATATGATCTTGATTTTGTAATAATTACTGATTAAATGGGCTGTGAGTACCGAGCTAATGTTAATAGAACATTGGATACAAAAGGTACAAAAAATCATACAAGTGGACATAGGAGATTTAAACAAAGTTACTCACAGCTACACGGTACAATATTCCATTACGGCATCTGGTAAACTTCTTCCTCATGTTTTCATTTGTTTGCAAGAACCAAAAAATGATTTTGTACCAGTAGTTGGAAACAGAGTATCACAGCTGGAAGAAGATTACAAAAATATAGTTGTAATATGTTCCAAATCTGACAAATTATATTCTTCATTATTTTCTAACTACCATGGCAAAGTTCTTCAACCGTATGTGGAAAATAGAGAATTTTCGTTGATTTTGGATAGTTGGGGTGGACAGAAAAATTTAGATCTGTACAAAAATTTCAAAGATGATAGCGATGCTCCAACATATCACTTAAAAATGATTCCACCGGGGTGCACTGGATTCAATCAACCCCTTGATGTTTATTTCCATCGCCAGGTGAAGATCTTTATCAAGGAACTACAAAATTCCACATTTTTATTGGAGCAACAGATGCAAATTAATTCCTAGAGGAGATTGCTTGATGATTCATTCTGTAGTACACAATCAAATGTCAGCTCCAATTTTTCAAGACATGATCACCTACGCTTGGTACGCATCAAAACGGGTTGAAGAAAAAAATAATATTTCTGTAATTATATATCTGTAAATATATATCTGTAAATAATTGTGTAAGTGAAAAAATATGTTTTTTGTGCTATTAATAGTTATTAAAATCAAAGTTGCTTTTCTGCATTTGTAAATTGAGCGTGTCAACAGTTTAACAGTGCTTAAAAAGTGTCAATTTATTGTGTTAAGTTATTGGGGGAAAGAAAAAAAAGCGTAACTGGTTGTATCATCGCCAAATTACATTATTTATTTATTTTTATCATTGTCGACTTCCAGCATCATTGATGAGGTAATCTGGCACTTAAAACATAATCAATGAAGTGTCAAAAATGGGTGAAAAAGAGGGAACAGTGAGTTTAATAATATAAAAGTTTTATTTACATCTTTTGCATTAATACTTATAATAGAGTACTTTTAATTTTAGCTCAAATTGGTTCGCTCTTTGAGACTTGCATAGTATACCAATTGAGCTAGAGTGTTTATTTTTTGAATAAGTGTTTAAAACTTGAAAAAGACAAAGTACCAATGCTGTTCAGTCAGTTGGACTTGACTATTTTAAGCCTTATACCATGATAGGCTATTATATGGTATTTATTAACGTTAAATAATATTCAAATCTTGATCGTGCTTAAAAGTATTGTTAAAGGGCCCATTGGATCAAACTAACTATATGGGGCTTTATCATTAGGTACTAGGAGATCACAAAAAAATTTTCAGGACATTTGGTGACCCGGACTTGAAGTGCTCGCCTTGTTAGATAAAGCATATCTTGTCCACTCTTGCTTACATTCATGCCAATTTTGGGTCAAAATAATGTTTTACTTTTGAATTGGAAATTTTATAAAATTTTTTATAATAATAGGCATAACTTTGCTCTGAATTACTTTTAACTAATTTGTCAATTATATCTAAGATATTATTCTTCTCTGTTGTGGTAATGCCCATGGAAGACTTAGTAATCGTTTTTTTCTATTTTATTTTATGATTGGCCTTGGAATCAACACTTTTTGATGATCACTGGTCTGCCACATTTCATGTTTGAGTTTTTTGTGTTTTATAATTTTGGACCTATAGTTGTGATGCGTAAACGCACCACAACTGGCCCTACAGTTTATAGTGGAATCCGAACTACTTCGGACCCGAGTTCCAGTCAGTGAACAGCTAATTTACATTTTTGCTTTTTTGTTTGTGTTTTTTTTTCTAATTTTTGTAAACGTTGTAATAAACTTGTAATGTTTTGTGGCTTACGGCAAGGCCTAGCCAAATAAATCGTTAAAAACCTAAAAAACCTAAACCAATCCCGCAAGGCGAAAAATCACCAAAAGCGAAATTGCTTCTGGCAGGATTTGAACTCGAGCCCTTCGGCACCTCGTTGCTTCAGCAGGCAAAAGCCTTACCCACTCAGCCAACGAGGGCCTCAAAAAGAGGGTTTTTAGTAATCATTCTTAAAAATATTTTTAAAACATGAAACTCACAAACAAAAAGTAATGCATGTGGAAAAACTTTCTTTAGCACACTTCTTCCGATGAGATCCTTGTCAGTCATAATATATTTTATTTTTTCACAAGTATTTTTATCATAGGCTTTGGCAAGTTGAAGAAATACCTGCTCTATTGTTATCGCTCGTTCATTAGATAGTAAACATACTCCACATTGAGACGTGCGAGGTTTTGGGCCCTAGCCCATGCTCGGCCTGCAGTCCTATTATTTATTCACAGAGGCTCCGGGTAGCCTATGGTTGAGTCTTACCTCAGAAGGGGTCGAGCCACCACCAAGTGCGTCGCGAGTATCGGCAGTCCAAGCTGAAAATAAGTGAGAGAGGGTCGCGAAAAGACTACGCGAAATGTACTTTTGCACACAAATAATCGCTTCTTTATTTAGCTCCAACCTCTCGTTATCCTTCATACAACCATTACTTCATTCGCGCTTCATTTCGTAATTTCATATCATTCCTCATAATTACCAGCACCTCGCACGTCGGAAATAGTCGATAATACGCGAGTCCAAGGGGAAAGCGCGCGGGTTACAACGCGAGTCCGACGTGAGTCCCAATCAAGTGCTGCGTACTTGCACTGCGCGCAATTCGCTCGTTTATCCGAAATACAGTACACGCCTTCGCTCTGCTCGCGCTAGCAGCCGCGCGATTTGGTCACACACGACCAAGATGATACGCGTTATCTCGCTTGCTCTCGCATGAGCGTCCAAGGCGGAAGTACCGCTTCGTAAGATGGCCACGTACAGGCCTGAAACGAGACACGTCGACTCGAACCACGCTGACTTGCAATGTCCAAGGTACTAGCTACGACAATTATTCCGATTTACGACGATCACTACAACAATTCTACGACGAAATAATTCCTACGTTTACTCATACATTCACTCTACAATCTCATCCATTCACGCACACGCGCGACCGACCAAGTCAAATACAATCTACAACCTGCTTTCCTTCGCCTTGGACTTCGTTCTACTCCGTCGTTGCCTTCCGCTGTCCCCCAGCTGCTCCGTCCTCGCGACCCGTGTCGAAGCTCGTGATTGCTCGCCTCGGAGATGCCTCGGACGATTCACGTGAAGGTCGCTGTACAGCGAATTCGCTTCGCTCGCTTCTTTCCGAACGCTCGCGAATCGCCTCGTCATGTCGCAACACTTCACTCGTCGCACTGAACTCCAGGCTCGCTCACAGCTTCTCCACAGATCCGACACTACGTTCAACCGCTGCCACACAGCTTCCCCACGATTCCACTCAACGAACGTCCGAGGCCAACTCTGCCTCTCTCACTCGCGACTTTATACTCTCTCCACGACACGTCCTTACTCTCGCGCGGTCTGATTGCGAATCTTTTGTATGTGCACTGTGGCGTAGATCGACCACGCATCGGGCGCGAAGCGCTCAATTCGCAAAGATCGATCCGCTCTCCAGTGCACATGGCCCGAGCAACGCGTCCGAGGTTAACTTGGCTCTTCCTTTGCCCTGAACCTCGAACGCGCGCTCGAGTGATAGTAAACTTCCCTACTTTATCCTTCTTCTAGGTCGCGCATCATCTTCACGCATTCACACATTACCGAGGTTCATAATTTGCGTATTCGCCACTTAGTGACATCGTTACAACATATATATGAGCAATTCTTGAAAAAATCTGCCATTTTCGGGGTTTAAAAAGCCAGGATTTTTTTATAGATGCTACAAGCCCCCTGCGGTGTAGAAAGTATCTTTTGGGGTATTAGAAACAAGAAAAAATTCGAGAACATGAATTTTTTTGATAGGTAATTTTCCTATATACATTCTAAGGTCGGATAACACGATTTTCATAAAAATGGCTTGGCGAAAACAGACACTCCTATTTTACTATAACATTTTTTAACGTGAAATTAATTCGATGATAATTGCATGCTGCATTAGCATTAGAATTTTTTTCTTTAATTTTGTTTGACTTACATATTACAAACATTTGTCTTTTTTGATTTTCATATTTGTTTAAGTACAATTTAAAATCTTTCAAACTTGAAAAATTTTGACAAGCAATAATTTCTATTAATGAGCTCATATTGACTCAGGGTTTATTAATTCGGAGCGAGCGCCCGTTAAGCAAGGAAATGTATACCTCTATATATTGCAAGGTAACTAAGGATAGAAACGGTCGTCGGCAGAGAAAAAATTGCAAAAACCGACTCGCGTTCGATAAGTCGCACGTCAAAGTGCGTATATTGAGTACTTGTAGGAAGAGAAGAGCGGTAACCACTGCCGAGTTCCCGATCACACGCACAGGAGCAACGAGGTCGACCCTCCGCGGAGCGGTCCCGCAGTTTCCTCTTTCTCTCGCTCATAGGATTGCATACGGTGCTCTCGTGATGCCGCAGAGCGGAGCGAATGAGTGGGGCGAGGCGCGCACCTATAGAAGCCGCGCGCAAATAAGTTCAAGTGAACTTTCAACAGACGCGGGCTGCCAAAGTAGCCCCCGGGCATAAGGTAATTTTAAGTTATTAAAATGGGACTTGCTCTGAAATAACAGACAAGCAACCAAAACATACCCATGCCATACGCAGCGATGGGAATGCAGAAGAGTATGCAGTTATTGAGCTACTCTCATTGATTGGGTTTGGTATGCTATACTGTTGTGACAAATGAAGACAAATTTAAGTCATTCATTGTCACATCAGACCCCCCCCCCCCCCCCCATCGTGTGTACGATCGCAAAAACGAAAGTTCGAGCAAAGCATTTACCTCGAGAGTACTCGGTAAATGCCGCTAGAAATCGCCGATGCGAACGAGCACGATGCCTTACGTACGCGTGCGCAGTCTGCAATTCTCAAAGCTACTCACACTTGTGCATGAGCGAGAGAAACAAAGTGACGCGTCACAAGTCGTAAGGTGATTTGTGTGTTCAAGTGTAGTGGGGAACCTTGTATCGACGTCAACCTCCTTTCTGATGCAGAACTCATCTGGTGTATGCACATCTCCACCGTTTTCTGCCCGCAAGAGTGAATCGAGAGTGATAGAGAGAGAGACTCCGCGACATTTCCATACAAATGCAAGTATTTCTTATCTATTCTTCAATACGCTCCATGAGTGGTTCGGTCATCACGCGTATCAACTCGTGTACAACGATAGAAACGCGATCCCACAAGGCTTAACCTATACGCGCTCTGTAAGCACGAATACACGTGTAGCAGTACGCACATGTGAAGCACGTGGTTGACTCCGCATCGTGTATAACCTAGCAAGGTATACGCCAGCAGCAAGTGTGCCGCGAGTGAAATCCCTCCTTCCTTCTACGCGTCATAAACCACGCCCCTCTGCTGACGTGCCTCGAAGCAGTACACAAGCACTGTACGAGAGCGCACAGCAGGCACGCACCTATATAGGAGTATTTACAAAATTTGTTAACAACCGCGGTATAGTAAAACGTGTAGCCCTTTCCGCAATTGTATAACATCATTCGTTGTCAATCCGATATTGCAAAGATCGAAATCCTGTGAAGACGGTGTAACCTTTCTCTTGTATTAGAATCATTATTTATTTAATCAATAGCATGAATCATTTGAAATAATGATAATAAAAAGCGATTATTTTACACACAATTTATCAGTCCTAAGGTGTTTCACGAATCCCCTCATATGAAAAAATAATACAATTTTGGAAGCTCTAACGCAACTTGCAGCGCGCGTCAAAAGGGACAGTGCCGTAGAACGCAGGCGTGTATGAGACAGCGAGGTGAAAAACAAGCATACGCTACGAGTGCTCTCAAAAAGCAAACGTTACCTCTCGATATATCTCTCGCGGCGTTCGCTCAATGCGTTCGTCGGCGTGTGGCAATAGCCGACAGGGTTTCTGTGAATTTAGGACACAAAAAGATCGCACTGCGTCGCGTTTTGATGCGGCGATATCTGCAACTATCACATGCATTCACAGCTATAGTAAGACGTAGTACGATATTGCTCGCTTATTTTCCTAGTGGTTGGCAAGCGTATAGTCACACCGCATCGTAGAGACGCAAGATCGTCTTTGCGTCTTGGGCAAGCATATAGTCAACCGCATCGCAGAAACGTGCAATCATCTTTGCATCTTGAAATTCTAAGAACCGCCCGACTCTATTGGAGCGTGTCCTATCTTGCACTTGTACGCGTCGCTCCAAATCATTTAGTGTTTGGCTTTTGAGACGCAAACATTTTCTGAGATAAAATAAAAATGAAGCAGGTCAAAAAAGATTGTACATCGTCATTTTGTAAAAGTATATCCTTAATTTGAGCCAAGATTTTCCCATGATACTGTGAGTCCGACAACAAAATCGCTCGATCAACCAAATTGTAGACCACATTAATTTTTTGCTATTGAATATGTAATGATTTATAATTCAGCAATCTCATCGTGTTCGTAGATTTACAGTACCAGTGTCATAATACGATTATTTTTTAAAATAAGCATATCTAAAAAACCAAGTTGATTATCTTTCTGAAGTTCATATTTGTTGAGAAGGGCGATAAATAAGTAGCGTGAACTACGATTAATATTAATTTATTAGATAACAAAAAGAGATACAGTATGCTCGCATCTGCGAGAGAAAAATCAAGTGTGCAGAAAAATTATCAATGGTATGGTAACGTAGATAAATAAGTGTAACCGCGACATCTATACTTAAATACAAAATAAGGATAATGTAGATTACGTTGAATGATATAATTTAACAATATTTTGAAGTTGAAGAAGACAAGAGAATTTCTTAAACAAAATAACGACCTGTTTTTTACGAAGGCGGATAAGGGCGGATTCGACAGTGTGTATATACAAAAGTGATTATGAAGAAAAATTAATTCTCTATTGAATGATAAAATGACATGAGATAGTAAGTATTCTCACGGTATGATTAGGTATTAATTAGATATGTAAAACATGGCATAAGAATTAAAATGATTGTATTAATTAGTCGAATCAAATTCATCTGAATTATAATTATCAAGATCTACAATTCCGTTAATGTCATCAAATGATTTTAAAAAAATCTAGGATTCAAAAGCTTATTCCTCGTGGGATTGCTTCAAGAACCTTTAAATAAATTAAGCATGGAAAAATAATGCTCTGGTTTCGTGTTTGAATGGGCCAATGAAAATATACTCAATCCAAAATTACTAACCAGAACTTTTCAACATTTAAATTTAAATATTCTAATTATTTCTCTGAGTGGAAATACGATGGAGAGACGACACTCAAAGCAATTGATTCTAATTCTAAAAAGGGGAAAAACTCTTTGCACAAAATAGACAAATTTGCTATTTCTTCTCTCGTTTCATCATCCTTACATTATTTTTCAAATGTCTTCAAAATTTCGCATTAATCTTTGCTATGCTCTAGAATGAGCTAGTATGCTTCAATCGAAAACTTGAAACGGTCAAAATTTATTAAAATTTGACAAGGAGTTCAAAAAAAATATTTTCAAATTTTTTTACTGGAACCATCGGGTTCTAGGAACTTTTTTTGTTATAAATAGCGTTTTTTGGCTCCAGACGCTATCGCTTTCAATTTCAAAAATCCGAAAAAATTTGAGATTATGTATTTTAATAAACAAAATAAAAAAAAAATTTTTTCAAATTTTTTGAGGCTCTGTATTACCAAAAAAAATTATTTTCGTTAAAATAAGCGGTTTCTCACCTCTAGGCTTCATCGGCATGAATGTCAAATTCTGAAAAAATACAGGGAATCGTTTTTTAGTGTCAGAATTAAAAAAAAAATACTCCAGTCTAGTATATCGAACCATTTCACCGAAAATAAAATAATTTAAATTTTTAATGATTTTTTCTGAAGGCCTGAAGCACTCAAAAAAACCTAGAAAAATTCAAGGTTGTTAAGATTGTTCAAGAATACTTTCGTGAATTTTTTCAGATTTTTTAATTACTTCAGAGCATCAGAGTAAATATAAATAGAAAATAGAGGTTTATAGCGGGAGGTAGGAGGGGGGAAGGGGTCTAAAATTTTGGTTTTGGGACCCTTTTTTGATGTACGACATAATATATCAAAATTTCAAGAAAATCCGTGGACCTCGTCTGCAGGTTTATTTCAAAAATTCTAAATCTGAGCCATATAAGTATTATTTAATTTATCATTTAGAAACGCCAAAATACCATCAGCTTTATTAATAGGTTTAATTTTTTTAGGTGCTGTAGAAGGTTTATCAGATGATTTTTTTCAGTTTTTTTAAGTTTACTTTCTTCCGTGAAAAAATCGATCAAAGCTGGCTAATGATTTAAAATACGATCAAAAACATGATAATGAAAAAAAAAGTTTCATTCACTAGGCTAATGTGCGTCGGTGCAACTGCGCAGGCTTGAGAATACAGTACAGTTTGACAACACTGCTGGTCACTTGATTCTTCGAGTAGCCAGGAATGAGAGCTACTACTAGAGCATCGAGTGGCCCAACTCGCCATTTGGGCGCCACTTGTTACAATGCGGGTGAGTAGAAGTCATTTGATGCTCTGGTTGTAGCTCTCGTTGATGGTCAGTTAGCTGATCTGCTGAAAGGTGTAGGGTAGGTGACCGGACAAGTCCAAAAAGCCAAAGTCAATTAATAGCTAGTAAAGCTGACTCAGCTGAAAGGGTAAAGACTGTCATTTATTCGGTAATTTATCTCAATTACTTTATACAATCACTTTAAAGTTCGTAAACATAATATCGTAGTGGCGTAGTGGTTAATTTTATAATTAACTATTAGATAAAGTTCGGCCAATATGGGATCGATAAGAACAAGAGAACAGTAGTTGTCTACTTATTGGAATGCGCTAACTGTCCAGCCAAATATGAGGGCGAATCGAAGCGACGACTAAAGAATCCCGTATATGAACATGCAACGGCCTAACCATCGCGTTCGATCGTGTCTGCTCACCTACACGAAAATCCGGGTCACTCAGTGAATTGGTCTGAGGCTAAAATATTTGACAACGAAAAGAACTGGCATCACCGTCGAATCTCGGAGATGATTCATATAAATAACACCGATAATACACTGAACAAGATGAAAGATATTCAAAAACTCAAAAACGTGTATTATAACATTTTTAAATATTTGTAACGTTTTTGTATTGATTAAACATTCTAACAGTCTGGTGTTTACACATGTTTATCTGACATGTCAGTCATAGAATCAACATAGTGATACACGCATCTCTCACTATTATACTGCTATAATGCTGAAGATGTTGGCAAATGACCGACGAAACTTTGATTTTTATAAAAGAATTTGACTGACTGTTTTTTGCTATCAGGCCAAAAACAATAAAACCCTTTTGTAGGTAGTGCTGTTGGAGTGAAAGGCTTATTGAAATAAGTATTTTAGATATCGAGTGATTTAAATAATAAAGATTTATTATAAATAAGTCAAGTGATAGTGTAAATATGTATAAAATAGCACGATGTCTAGAAAACAGTATGAAGAACCAAATATCAATAATATCAGCGAATTTACAATTTTTATCCGTTGATCAATTATAATCGCTATACTGGCGATGCCGGGCAAACTAGCTGTCTTTCGCTCTGCAATTCAGAGAGAAAGACACGCTGAAGTAGATTTCGTAATGCACTCGAGTGACTACCCAACGGAGGCGAACCTCCTCAGCGGTCAATCTGCAGCGACTACCCAACGAAAGCAAGCTTTCTCAGCGGTCGCCTTATCGCAGACTTCGCATACAATGCGAACTCGAGTAGATCTCTCTACTTGCCAGCGTGCGCTAGTGAACACCCCAGAGAGAGACGGGCCCTCTTATGTATGCGGAAGCGAGGTTTGCCGCTTGCGCGAGCGACGGCTGGTGCCGACGCCACTTAGCGGCGGAGTACTCAAACACTGACAATCAACGAAGGGAAAACTTGTGTTTTTTCATTTCTGAATACCTTTACTGCTATCAATACTATCAATACTAAATTACAGTGAAATAAGGACGGTGTAATATAAGAATTAAAATGAATAAAAAATTCATGACTCAACTAAAGCTAATTAATATCTACTCAAAAATTTTTTATAATAAAATATTTTATTAATTTTGGATAATTTTTAACATAAAAGTTTACTTAATTATATGTAAAAGTAGTTAAAGTTTATCTTATGTCTAAATTTTATTTGCGACCATAACCATTGGCCTAATGAACAGAAAAAAGTATTATAGGACTAAATTGAGTCATGCGAACCCTTAGCATTCTACGATAGGTAGCTTAGATGTGTCAAATACTTAGCGAATAAGGTCTATAGCATTATATCTATGTACTTAACTACTATTTTTAAGGATCTAGTTGGTTAAAGTAATTTAGAATAAGGTATTGAAAAAGGCTGATATGTCTGTCATCCAAAACATTTTTTTTTCATTTTTACTTCCAAATACTGTAAGTAGAAAAATTTAAAATAAGTAAGCCCCCTTTTAGCCCTTAAGCCCGGAGGATCTAACTGAGCGTACGAAGCTTCATCATTACTAGAGCCCGGATTATATGCAAAAAAAAGCAAAAATATGCATGCAAATATGCACAAAAAATCGTTAAAATATGCATAGAAATATGCATGAAAATGTGTGAAAATATGCAAAAAAATTCGAAAAACTGTTGAAATATGCATTCATTAAATAATTACTAAATCATAATTGATAATTAATATTTATTTATTACATGAACTTTTATTCTGGTATATTGTAGTACATATGAACTACAATGTATTGGTCTAAATTTTCCATTTTCAAGCACCATCTTCTGTCGCTCAAAATAACTTTATAGGACGAAAAGGAGCGTTCAACATCTACAGAAGTAACAAGGCAGTATTTGAAATTTGGAATGATATTTGAAGAAATGGTTTTGGGCAATTCATTGTTATTCTGGGTTGTTTATAAAATCACTTATTTGGCACAATGCGGAGTATCCAGGATTATTGTTTTAAGAATAACTCAATTTGTTTTTTATTTTTTCTAAATGATCTGGAATCTGTGAATTTTTTACTTCTGCTTCTTTTATAATTGACAGTGCTTCGTGCAAAAGAAAATTTTGTGTTTCTAGTCTCGTAATGCACGTTAGTATGTATGAAAATTAATTATAGAAAATTGAAGATTTAAAAAAAAAAAAAAAAAGCACGAATCAAACAAGTAAAAGTCGAAACAACAAAAAACTAAAAACTAGAAAATCAAGAAAAAATACATATAAATAAAAAAAAACTAGAAACCAAAAAAGTAAACTATTTCAGGCAAAATTTCAAATAAACGATCTAAAAAAAAATAATAAATTTCTATATTTACTTTTAGTGTCCATTTACGAAGTGTAACATACATCACGTAGTATAACAAGAATCGTATAGAAATAATAAATGTATAGATAAACAAAAATAAAGAGGGGATATATTACTATACCTGATCTTCGAGAGGAGAAAGTTGTACCCCAGCGGAAGCCATTTTTTCCCTGTAGCTTGGTTATCGGCCGTCTTCGTGCACGAGAATCGTTTAGGCGTTTGTTAAGACTAACGTCTTCCATTTCGACATCATTGTCTTCCTCAGCTGCTGAAGAAGCTTCATTATCACTAGAGCTTGAGGCATCATCAGGTTGCACAAAAACTTCCTCGTCAGACTCTTCATTTTCGAGCAATTCTTCGATTATTCGGCGAGGTCGTAAATTATAAGCCATCTAAAATGCGAATAAAACATCACACATTGACGGAAAAAAAATTAGACACTTGAAAAACAATAAACTTACTTGAAAATTTTAATTTTTACGTTAAAAATAATCGGAAATAAACTCATAAAAATCGCTCACTTTCAAACGCACTTGTCACACTGGGGTACAGGCGAGACCACTCTACTTCACTTGACAGTTGAAACGAGAAACGGTCTAAAACTTTCTCCCTTAGTCTGAGATCAAAGTAATACCCTCGAATTAAAACCAGATGGCACGCGAGGTTGGAATTTTTAGATTTAGATACTTTAAATAAACATAGAAAAAGCGTGGGGTACATCGAACCCCAGTGTGTCAAATAAAGGTTAAATGTATTTTTTCTTGATTTTCTAGTTTCTAATTAATTTATTTGTTTTTTACTTTTTTTGGTTTCTAGTTTTTTTTATTTATATGTATTTTTTCTTGATTTTCTAGTTTTTAGTTTTTTGTTATTTCGACTTTGACTTGTTTGATTCGTGCTTTTTTTTTTTTTTTTTTTAAATCTTCAATTTTCTATAATTAATTGATATAGATGTTTCACATCTTGCAGCTGTTCATAAACAGCTGATTTATTTTAATTTTTATAATTTTTTCAATTTTTTCTTGTTTTTAATTTGTTTTTTTACTTTTCTACTTTTTACTTGTTTAGTTTTAGATTTCTAGTTTTTTTTTATTTAAATTTATTTTTTCTTGATTTTTCATTTTTTAATTGGTTTTTAATTTGTTTTGTTTAGATTCAGCAGTGGTTTTCCAATTTATATTTGTCTCTGAATTTTATTTCTTTAATTATTGATAAAGATGTTTCACATCTTGCAGCTGTTCATAAACAGCTGATTTTTTTCATTTTTATTTTTATTTTTTAATTTTCATCATTGTTTTATTAAATTATTTGTTGATGAATGAAAATATTAAATTATTGCATTGAGCGGTTACCGTTTATTGTATATTAATATAACATGATAAAATGTCGACTTCCTTAAGAAGACACACACTCATAACACCTATACATACATGCATTAATCGATATCCGATTTGAAAACATGCATGATAGTGCGTTGAGTCTCGCGACGTATATGCATAGACATCCCATACGTATTCTATGTATTATCGTATTCGCATAAGCAAGAGAGAAAAAGATATCTCAACGCAGTCTATCCCATGAGCTAAGCTGACTGCTGTTGCTTATGTTGTTACGTTGCCTCGTGTGTACTGTGTATACGTAAACAAAGTCATACGCGCGTGCGAGAGCGAGAGAGAAAGAGATACGTGCGTCGAGTCTCGGCAGCGGGCAGCAGCAGAAAGCAGTTCTATGTAGCTGGCGCGGCAGTCAATCACAGCGCGCAGCGCAAACCGACGCTGTATAGGCACTTTTACTACCAAATGTGCGCTCGCTCGGACGGACGGGTTTACCCCTCATACCAAACGCGAATATAGATGTTTCACATCAAAAATGAGTCTGTATGATAGCCAAATCTTTAGTTATAGAACCGTCTTGAAAAACCGCTTTACATCTTGGAATTGAAACTGCATCGGAATCATTTAATTGCATAATAACATCCTTGACCGCTTCAAAATTTTCATGATAAAACAAAGCAGCTTCAATCCAAGTTCTCCAACGGGTAATAACTGGTTCTGGAGGCAAAGGGAGATTTGGAAGCATTTCTTTGTACGTTAATATTCGGAAAGGTGCCTTTGAAAAAACTTTTTTTGTCGTTGCAATCAAATCATTTACATTGTTGAACGTAGTGCGAACTTGTTCTGCCAAACGATGGAGTGCATGAGCAAAGCGCGTATTCATTACGTATCAGAAGACCGAACAATTTTTTGTAAAGATTTAAAATTTTCGAAGTTTCTTCTCGTCGATTGTGTTTAATTTTCTAATCTTGTTATTTTACTTTTTGTAAATAAAATTTGACTCGGATAATTTCAGTGGATTGCTGCATAATTTTTTTTTTCATTTATTGACATGGAAGCCAGAAACAATTTCAAATAAATAATAATTTAATTTTTCAATCTGAATAATAACTTTTATTTATTTTTGCAGGTGAAAATAGTGAATTTAGAAAAAATTCAGATTTATATAAAATGAGGGAATTGAACAATAAAATATCTTTGTCAATGAGTTCCACAATAAAAAAAGATGTTACGTCAAAACTCAAATCCATGAATTTAGATATTATTCCTACAAGTGACTCGGAAGACATATTTTATGATTCTCACAAAATGTTAATGATTAAACCAGACATTAACAGAAGATTGAGTTGTGATAGTATAAGTACCAACGCTTCGGAAAGCGATTTTCCAATTCGATGAATTATGATGTCTCTAGTTCACAATCGAATTTTAATTTACACTATGATCATACATCATTAGGCAAAAAATTTCCACAAAAATTAAAAAAAATTAAATCATGGGAAACATTTCCACGTTCAAAAAAGAAAAAAAACCGTTCAACGCTCAATACTGACATCTTAAGTAATATAAAAAAAGCCGATAGTTTTGAAGGTCACGAAGAAGCTGTTCGAACACTCGTAGCAGCAGTACAAGAAACTCGTTCACAAATAAGGAAAAATAATCAACAGAGTCTTTACTATCAAAAAAGTAGAACTAATTAATTTCTTATGTAGCTTTTTTTCATTTTACTTAAAATCTGATTATTTCAATCAATTAAAATTATAAATCAATGAAGAAAACGTTAATTATTTGATATAAACGTCATTTTTATTTAAGTAACCAAGACATGTTTTTTTAAAAAAAAATATTGAACTAAAATTTTTCCTAGTCTAAAGTTTTTCCAAGTCTTATACAATAAATTCAACATGTTATCATCCATGGATATGTAACTTGATGTCAACAACATGTAGGTAGTCCTCTGTCAAGTAAGACTAAAATTTGTCGACTCCCATTTTTTATTGCAGAAAATGTTTTTAAATAGTGTCATTAATGTTTTTGAATGATTTTAGATTCATTATTGACTTCTAACCCTACAGTTTTGGAGATAAAAGAAATATTCACGGCAATTTTTCACTTAGCTGGCCATTTTATAGCTGAATTTTCTAATAAAATAATGTATATTTTGTCCATATTTGCTCAAAAGCTTTTTCTTGAAAATTTTCTATATTTTTAGAAAAAAAGGTACCAATAAGCTATTTCAATACGATCTAAATGCTTCCTACTCGACTTTTAGTACTCAAAATTGAATAAAAAAAATTAGCCAATTCACCTTGCTGAAAAAAATCAGGTGATTAATCAGGTGGTAAATCAGGCGTTGAATCAACTGATTTGTCAGTTCAAAAGACAGCTGATTTATCAGCTGATTCTTTTCCAAAGTATAAACCATCGATTTTTCGCTAGATTGATTAATAATAATTATAGTTGAATGGGTATATATCTTGATTCGGACGTTGATTGGGCTGTTTATGATATTTTTATTATAGTTTTTTTTTAGTTTTTTAATGGTTTTTATTAACAAAATTATATCTTTATTCATTGTGTATAAAAATACAAACAAAAATACACTCAAATATTTGAATAAATGTACAGAATGTTACACGGTTACTTCGCTATACTTGTCTCTTGCTGTATAGAAGGCTGAGGCGTTTTGAACAATTGATAGCTTGCTAAGTAGGATGCCAGTGCAGGAAAAAGCACAACATGTGTCAAACTGCGTGGCTCGTGTGTCGTAGTATATAGGTCTGGTTACATTGGTCTCTCTTTCTTGCTTGAGTAGCTGAAATTTCTGAGTAGCTTTTCAGTGATCCGAGAAAAGTAGGTATCATTGTATAGTGGAATGGACTCCTTCTCTTCGTAGATTGGTATTTTTTGTTCCTACAGTGTCTTTTCAAGTTGTAGAAGAAATGTTAATTACTTTTATTAATAATCAGTTTGTTTTCATCAAGGTATTTGAATGTTTCTGGAGGTAAAAATCCTGATTCGCAAGCACGTTTATGATATCCATCATTGGGAAAGTAGGGGCCCGAGATCAAGTTATTGAGAGTAATTTGCATGGAATGTTTTCTTATTAGTTCACTATGAATGAGTCAATTCTTGGTATTGACGCTGCGCTGTATAGATGGAGGTTGCTATTCTCTTCAGGAAGTCACTATCTCGAAATCTATACAGGCCTGTACAAGCACCTAGGACTTTTCTCTCAAGCACTCTTATTCTTTCCATCAGGCTGCCGTTAATGTTCAATCATATTGGGCAGGCATATGTGATGATGGGACGGATCAGGCTTTGGTAGGTGATAGTTTAGCCTTGGTGTCCAAAAGATAATTGCAGAACAGAGGTCTTAATGATCCATATGTATTATTTGCTTTTTTTAATTGCCCAATAATGTGAGTATCGAACTTTAGCATATCATCCAATTGAACTCCCAGGTATCTCACAGATCGATTGTGGGGCACTCTTGACACTCCATGGTGTCGAGGATATGGAAGTCCTTCCATGTCCTTCGAATGATAGCTGATTTACCCTTAAGCTGAGATCTAAGCAATATCGTTTTGCATTTTTTCACATTAATATGTAGTTTCCATTTGGCGAAAATGTTTTTAATATTTTGGAATAACGATTGTAGGTATATTGTATTTTGATGATGTTTTTGTTTGCGACGTAAATAATCAAATCATCAGCAAAAGCCAGTGAATATTTCTTATTATTACTGTTAATATTGAGGCTATTGATGATTTTTACTGTGTACATATAAAAAAGCATTGGGTAAGTTACCTTGCCTTGCTGTAGTCCGTTAGTCATCATGTGTTGAGCTTTTCCAACATTGCTTCCCATCTTGACCATGAATGATCTGTTTTTTATTGAATTACAAATGAGCTTCAGCAGACTTACAAGGAGAGCCTTTCATCTGCGGGTCACAGATCCTTACCAAACTTGTTTGGGGGTCTTCTTGTACATAATAATAAATCCCCCTATGATTACTTTATTCCAATGGGCCCTGGAAAGAGTTAGAGCAGAAAAAAGTATTAAATATAATATAATGTTAAAAAATACCACTTATTGGTATCAGGCCTTGTACGGTCAAGTCTAACTCTCTCAAAAATATTTGTACATGAACTTTTATGCATTCTAAACACTTTTGCAAACAATAAACAATTGAACTCAATGTGTAAGTTTTGAAGAGCGCACAAATTTAAGCTAAAATTAACGTACCAAACAATAAATATTGATGTAAATTATATGAAAATGTTTTTATTTGTATAACTCACAAATCCCTTCTCTTCATCTATTCCTGACACTCATCTGGATTCAGATTCACTCCAGATGAGTGTCAGAAATAGGTGAGAAAAAAAGAACAGTAAGTTTTATAAATGAAAACATTTTTACACGATTTAATGTAAATATTAGTTGATAAATGCATAAATTTTAGCTCAAATTGGTTCGCTCTTTAAGACTTTCTCAGTAAACCAATTGAGTTAATTTGTTTATTGATTAAAAATGTGTTTTGGACATTGAAAAGTCAAAGTATAAATACTTCTCAGTCAGTTAGACTTGACAGTGTAAACTTGATACCATTATACGCTAATATATGGTTTTATACATTATATTATATTATATTCATGGTGCTTTATAATGGTTTCCAGGGCCCATTGGAACAAAGTAACTATAGGGGGCTTTATTATTATGTACAAGAAGACCCCCAAACAAGTTTGGTAAGGATCTGTGACCCGCAGATGAAAGGCTCTCCTTATTAGTGTAAACAGTATTTCACTCAGTTGGAAGATAAATCCTTCGTGCCAGACTGAATCGAAGGCTTTCTGCGAGTCGATTAAGCAAGCACCTATAATGTAGTTGTCGTTCAAGTGCCAGTGTAGATCCGAGCATAGCTCGTGTAAGGCGTGTATTGTTGAGTGCTTAGTCTTGAAACTAAATTACTGTCAGGGAACTATATTGTCTAGGTAGTAAATTGCTTCCTCATAGAGGAAGCTTTGTGATAGGCGTCAAAATCAACTTTGATCTAGAACTCCTAGGACAATTTTGCATACATATTCAGAATCGTCATTGAATTCTGAACAATTGTCTGTATGGATGTGTGTGTGTGTGTGTGTTTTTTTTTTTTTTTTTTTTGGACGTGGGCAGAGTGAACTCTGCAGCCAGTGGCCCTTCGAAACAAGTACCCCACCGGAAACCGTCGTTAAACATTACTTCGGTGGAGACTCTATAGAGCTTCTCTGCTACATCTGTGTCTTTTCCGTACATCCCCCGTCCACCTTACGGTGATTAGGGGTTCGGGAACCAGAAGCATCGTCTTCTTCTTACAGCATCGTCCGGATCGCTTTTACGCCTCTTGTGCCTCTTGCCTCAGTCTGGAGACGACTGATTGTGCAAAAGAAGCTACCTCCATCCAATTTCCTGCGGTTTCGAGCATGAGCCTGACGATGTTTTCAGGCTCGATTTCTTCTTGGAGGACTTGTTGGAGTCTCTCCCTCTCTTCGTGGAATCGCGGGCAGCGAAAGAACACATGCTCCGCGTCTTCTATTGTGGTAGGGCAGGCCGGGCAGAGTGCGCTAAGGGTGTTGTCATAACGCTGGCTATGGCTTCTAAAGTAGCCATGCCCGGACAGGAGTTGTGTGAGATGGTAGTCCACTTCTCCATGTCACCTCTCGACCCATTGTGATGTTCGGGATTAGCCGGTGTGTCCATCGGCCCTTTGAGGCCCGGTCCCACCGGTCCTGCCACCTGTTCAGCGTCTCTCTTCTGTCTTTCTCCTTGACGTCCTCGGGGCGGCGCTGATATATGCGCGCTCGCTCATCCGCTAGCAGCGCCAGCGGTGGTACGCCGGCTATCACGTACGTTGCGTCGTAGGAGACGTGTGGTCGCCCGCTGATCACGCGCAGGCAGGCTCGTCGATGCACAGCCTCCGCTTGACGGATGTAGGCCTGCGTCTCCGGGGCATAGGCGCTCCATACAGGAGAATCGAGTCGACGACGTTGGCATAGAGCACGCGCCGGCTAGTTCTGGGCCCACCGGTGTTGGGCATGATCTTCGCGAGGGCTCCAGCCACTCTTGCTGCCTTTTCGCTGACGATTCGGAGATGTTGGTCGAACCTCAGCCTGGAGTCGATGTGTAGGCCCAGGTAGCGGATGCAGGGGGACGACCTTATGCTGCAGTCGCCCACTGTGATGGTGATGGTCTCCATTTTCTTTCTGCTAGTGATCAGTAGGGCCTCGGTCTTATGGTCAGCCGTTACTAGGCCAAGCTCGTGAAGCGCGCATCGCACCTGCTCGATGGCAGAGCTTAGATCGTATTGTATCTGCCACAGGTGCTTGGCCACGGCCACCAAAGCGATGTCGTCAGCGAAGCCGACAATCTTTACGTTGCCTCCGAAGTTGAGGCGCAGAACGGTGTCGTACATGACGTTCCACAGGATGGGCCCCAGGACAGACCCTTGCGGAACGCCTGCTGTGACTCTGTAGGACTCTGATCCGTCGTCCGTATCGTAGTCAAGCACCCTTGCCGAGAGATAGCTGCTGACTATTCTCAGCAGGTACTCTGGCGTGCGCATAAGGCCGTCCAACCCCTCCAGTTTGTCCTCCAAGGTCCCGGTCGCGAATTTCGCGGGAGGCGGGAGCGTCGCATCCTTTTCTTTGCAATGCAAAGGAGCGACAATAATTTTCCTCGTAATCGCCTTGACCATTGTGCAAGGAGACGTTCGCGGCGACGGGTGCGGGCCACGCTCCATCGAGCTTGGCACGCCGGACCCCTTGACCGACGTCTGCCCCTGCGGGCTCCGCAGCCCGTCGTTCACGGCTGTTGACATGCCGTGAGTCGCACGCGCCTTCTGTGTTCGCACCACGGTGCCAGGCAAGCACTCACACTAGCGCGCGGGGCTCACACCGACAACTCGGTACGCGGGAAAACACTGAGCAAAGTAAAAAAGCACCACTACAGCCGTGTACGCACAGCTACAAAACTGCACACACATGTTTCGACGCGGCGCGTCAAGCTGCGCACTTGGCGCACACAAAGACACTTCGGCACTACGTATAACCGCATTAGAAATCAAGAAGAAGCAGGAGCGCGAGCAACACACGTCCTGCCTGTCTTCTGGTCCGAGCGTGAATCCCGTGTGTGTGTGTGTGTGTGTGTGTGTGTGTGTGTGTGTATGTGCGTCTGGTTGGCTGGAACCAGTGTAACTTTTGAACAGAGACACGTATCGATAAGCGGTTTGGCTTGCTTTGAAGGATTTATGTGTCACATGAAGCGTCAAAAATTTATTTTATGATCCACCGAGTAGTTAAAAAGTTATGATTTTTTTTATCGAGTTGTAAACTCGGTTTTTTGGAAAAAAAAATTTTTTTAAATTTTTTTTATGTATAAATGAAGGAATTTGTAAACTTTTTATTCGGTATAATGTAAGAGGAGCAGCCAATCTTTATTTTAAGACCAAAAACGTAGAGATTCATGGAATATAAAAAAAATTAGAACTCAAAATAAAAAGTTATAAAAAGTATTTTTGCTCCTTTATAGAGCAAAAGCGGACGTCTGGATCCAGTGTACCTTTGAACAGAGACACGTAGCGTGAAATTGAGCAAGGGAAACTTTTACAAGGGAATCTTTTACAAAATTATAGAAATCTCTAAGTTTTTTTATAGTTCTGTACACAAAAATGAAATACAAATTTATCTTTCAACAATCAGACCCCTTCATTCATATCGTTTTTTATGAGGAAGCTATTTGCCAATAAATTGGCAGCGGTGTTTTTCTAGTGAGAGTTGTATAACTCTCTCAAAATATTTTGCTTATGAATTATAATAGGCTAATTGATCGCAGATTGTCTAGGTAAGTAGGTTGATCTAAGTTTTTCTTCAGTATGATTAGTTTGGCAATCTTCCAGTTCTTTGGGGAATATCTGTTATTAAGAGTGTTGTTAAATAGGATAGGGTATTTAACTAGAAAGCCAACGGGAAGATTTTTCAAAGCTACGTTAGGAATATTGTCCCAGCTTGTAGACATTTTACCTTTTATTCTTTTTATGAGTTTGTTTATCAAATTAAAGCTGGCAAAGTTGGTGTCGATGTGCTGCAAAGGGTGGGCTTAAAGCTGTGCAGGTACTATTTAAGTTTAAGAGTGTAGGCAGATCGTTGAGTTTACTCGAGATTTCCATGCATCTATTGTTAATAATATTTTCTAGTGGATCTTGTGAAAATTGGTCCTTTTTATTGATGTTGCTGAAAAATCTGCTGACAACCACTGGTAGCATATGCAAGTCCGTGATTATAGCATCATTGTGTGGGATTAAAGGCGTATTATTTACTAAATTATGAATTAGTTGGTGTTTCTCAGGCATAATTAGTAATTCTATGATATTTAGATTAGAATTGCCTTGATATATAAAGAATCTATTCAGCGATGGGAAGAAATTTGCTGAGTCCTTATAATTAATTTTTTTCAGCTGATTGCCCCAGTTGTTCTTGGTCACTCAAATAAAGGCGTTTTTAATTGCATCTTTAGTTACTTTCATCTCTGGTTTGAGTTGCGAAATATGTTGTGAGATTCTGGGGTCTCTCTTGACGATTAGACGGTGTATTTTAGTTTGGATTTTTTTTTGTTGACATGTCATTTTATTTAATAATTTACTATTTTACTGAGGACATCAAATGGCTTATACCGTGGTATGCTTTTGTTATATGCTCATTATATTATTACCATGCTCCGGGTAGAATCTTCAAAATACGCGAGAGGCGATATAAGAAGACAAAGAACGATAAAGACAAAGAAAAATTTAACGACGATTCGTCGTTGGGCTCTCTGCATCCGGCCCAAAAATTCGAGGCAATAGAGGAAATCTCGAATTACGGCAACAGCGACGTCGACGCGGACGGCGACGTCAGCATGTTACCGTTGCCGGAGCGTACAGCAAAAGCGCGAGTACAAGAAAAAATTGCTGAGATCGTGAACGCAGGCAAAAGACAACTTAAGCCAGCGGTACCGCCCACGAGCATCCGCAATACAAGTAAAAAATTTAGACTTGCAACGAACAGAATGCCAGAGTAATTGTGGTGGCGATCTAATATCATTCCAGGAAGATCCATGTGACTCGACACCTGCATCGGCAAGTGCGCAGTCATCGATAGAAAATAATAATTCGCAATTTCATGCAGTACCGGAGTCGATATTAGACTCCAACAAGCAAGAAGACGTTGGGCGCTCTTTCCCAGAAATCGTACAGGACAAGGCTTCCGAACGTGGCACATTGGTAAGCGATATTGAAATATCGCAAGACATTAAACAAGCAAATGATAATAATTATATTATCCGCGCGAAAAATTTTGATACGTTGGTGGACGAGCGAGAGAGCTTGAATAGGCCGCGGACAAAGTCGAGCGAGCATTGCGACGCCAAAATCGTAGAGTCACCGGAACAATATCCCTGCGCTGAGACGATGCCAACGGTGCCCTTGCCGATTCCAACGCACAACAGTATACCGCAAGAAGCTCGACTAGGGCCGCGTACAATGCAAGGTACGAGCAACATGCAGCAAGTTCAAATTGCGCAGCATGGCCCGCTCGATTACGATGAACGAGCGAATGACAACATATCATATAATTACAACAGCGATAATACATCGACGCGGGTCGAGTCTTCTTTTACGCATCTCCCCAGACAACCGGTTGCCTTCACGAGAGATAGCAAACGCCCAGGATCATAATACCTCGGCGCCCGACACCGGCAGCAGCGTACTGCAAAATGCTTACGTTACACATGTCGGAGGAAGCCGAAAATATGCAACAATGTCACGATAACTCGGCACTTTGCAAATACTATGTCGCGAAGTCGAGACCTCCTCATAAACCTCCTTGGCATGCGATGGCTTAATCGGGCATTAGTTCTTTTTTTATATTTTTTTTTTATTAGCAACTTCGGTCGTGGAACGATCTGAAGTTGCATAAAAAGAAATAGAGAGAAAGGAGATTATCATATGAAAATATATGTGCGGAAGAAATAGTATATTTATGAAATAATATAATAATTTTGATTTTGTTTTTGAGCGTGAAGAGTATGACAGGACAATGTGTACCTTGCAGCTTAGTTAATTGAGGGGCCATTGTGCCCCGTGCATATTAATTGTATTTTGTTATAGGCAAACAGTTTGTTGTATCAATTGTCTGGTTAATGATAGAAGAAGAAGACGATTGAAGCGTTAGGTGACTTATGAATTTGATTAAATTTTGTAAAATGAATAAAATTTTTTTTGCTTTATGTTATAGCTGTAGCTGAGATTGAGTGCATCATGACATACGATATGGCTGGCGCGGCTGAGCATAGCGGCGTTGCAATAATAATATATATTAATTGCATGTAGGTAAAGTTATCGCGTGAGCAGGCACCCGTGCATCGAATTTGCCACACCGGCGTCAGCGGTTAGCTTTTATATGGAATTAAAGTAAATGTACTTTTTTTTTAAGTTAGAGTTTTGAATTTTTCTTTTATATAGTTGAAATTTTAAACAGTGTGTCGACTGAGATGGACCGATGCATTAGAGTAACTTGCTATAAGTCAATCAATTTGTATTGATTTTAAGTTTTTGAGTTGCTTTTGAATAGTTTTGTTATATTGTTGCGCTTATGTGCAGTCGTAGTAGCTAGTCATATCAATTATTTTAATATTGTCATCAGTGCACAGAATACAAGCGCGTTGGTTGGATGTATGGGCGGACCAAGCGCACTGAATTTTACATCTGTTACGACGTCGACGATCGGGGGTCGTGACATGCCGGCAAAAACTTCAAAATCGCAGGAGTCTACATTCAACTTCTGCAGCACCTTGCCTACAGATCGACGATTTTTTTTTTGGTTTATTAATTAAATGAGAATGATCACATGCAACACAAATGCATTGGTTTATAGATTAAAATTATGGGAAATGATACTAAGTTGCTATGGAATAAAATATTCTATAACAAAAATTAAAAAAAAAACAAATTAATAAGTGATAGTTAAAAGAAAATTAAGCTTATGGAAAAGAAAAGTAAAACAAAAAAAAGATCTTGAAATAACGATGATCATTGATTAAAGTAAATTATTTAAAAAGTAAAAAATTGAATAAGAATAAATAATTTTGTCAAGTACGTTCATGGGCTTCACACTAGATACATTATTACATTTTAAATTATACACACTACCTAAAAATCTAAAACCCTATCCTAACCATAAAACCTCACGAAACTCTGTCACAGCAGACTTTGAACCCAAATGGTTGAACTCGCCAATTACAATGGCTCTCATCTTCATGGCGCAAGTTACAAAGAGAAATGAATAAATGAATAGATGCAAAGAATAATTTTGGAGTATATGAAAGCCTCTCGTCTACAGTGGCAAATATGATTTGTCTTTCACGCAGCAAAGGCAACGCCATCCAATCCTCATCATGGGCACCAAGTGTCCGCAAACGCCTGCACATTCGGTCCATTGGGGAACTCTCAGAATATGAGGTCACCCGGATCAAAAGTATGCTCGCAAAGATATTTTCATTTACATGAATTTTCCTTTAATTACAGAGCTCTCACGGCTCAAAAGAAGAAAGAAAAGGAAAGATCTTAAATCAATATAGCCTTCGAGAAGAGAAACTAAGTTCACGAAAATAAATGCTGCCCAAAACTAGCCTATCCAGCGAATTCCTGGCAAGGCAACATACATAACGAAGATTAAAAATAAATCCCTCTTTGTCAATTTCACGCAATTGCACACGCATGTATCGACTCACATACACACTTACTCAAAGAACAAATGCCACGGATGTTAGTAGAGAACCCTAACAATCGCAGCAAGCAAACTTACACGTATACACTTGCCTAAGAAAATAATTAAAAATTATTTTATAGCAGAAGTTGTTGAACAAAATATTAACAAGTAAAAATATATATATTCAGAGAAAATGATTTGAAAAAAAAAATCAATAATCATTGTAAATTTTATTTATGATTATTATATTGAAAGAAGAAAAAAAAAGAAATAAATAAAATTAGTATTATTTTGGATATAATTGTATTAGAAAATTTTAATTTTTTGTGAAAAATATGGAAAATTGATGGGAAAAATTAAAATAATTTGGAGAAATACTTAAGGATTTATATGTTTTTAATATAATTTTGAATATAATTGAATAAAATTAGAATGTAAAGATTATTTTTTTTGGGAATTGTAAGCCTGACCGCTCGCAGGCCAATCTAAGCTTCAATTTTGAGGAATAGTTATAAGAGAAGAAAAAACTGAATGAGTGAAAAAAAAAACCAATAAAAAAAAGGCCCACTGGCATTGATCCAATTTTGTAATTGTTTTATATATAAATATTTTATATTGTCCGAAAATTTTGATGAATAAATAAATAACAAAAGAGGGGCCCATAAAAATATATATCGCGCCGGGGTCGGCGCGTAGCAACTTGGGTCGTGTCACGTGGGACGACAAGGCCCCACCAGTGACGCGGCGCGCGACAATGAGAGTGATGAGCATAGCTCATCAGCGACGGCAGTATCAGTACATCAAGCGACAAGGAGACACCTCGCGCGAACGGCCCCTCCCCTCCGATATATTTTGAGCCTAATTAGTTATTTCGCCTTTTATTTAATCCCTTCCCACGTAACAATATATAAGCTAAGCCATAGCAAAGAATATAGATTCTTACAAATAGAAGTCCAAAGCCCTATGCTGAATTGACGCCGACTTTTTAGTTCTGTTACCCGAGAGGTTGTGGCGCGAGTGTCGGAAATTTTAAAATATATTAAAAAAAGTCTGACCGGACCGGGATTTGAACTCATGTCCTTTATATCATCAGGCCGGTGAGCTAGCCACACAGCCAAACGATTACTATCGATCAAGCGACCTAAGCTGCTCATTTGAACTGTGTTCAGCGATGATTGTTTAATACATACCACTTGAGATATATAATGCGTAAAAAATATATTAACGCAAAACAGCGAAAAAACAATAAATTACTACTCTTCGTCACGAAAAAAAAATTTCCAGCAAATGCGTAAGACTGATAAACACATGCGCTGGGGCTCTCTCTTTTCGTGTCAGAGTTCGGTAAATTGTTTTTCATATTAATTTTTTTGTTTATTACAGCAACCTTTGAAAAATATTTTTTTTTTCGATAACTATGATGTTTCGAGAGAAAAAATTATCGACCAAAAAAGTCTTTGACAAAATTTAGCATCGAAATATAGCTCAATAATTTTGTTGTAGCAGCAAAATATCTTTTTCTGATCCAGCATCCAAATTTGATTGAATTTGTACTTAAAAATCATATGTATACAACTTCTAGACCTATAAAAATGATATTTTCAGGCATTAATCATATAACTGTACAAAAATAAATATGTTTATCTCCTTCGATTAGGCCAATATTGTAATATGTTCATCGACTGATCCATAGCTCCTTAATCCTGGATTTTGGTTATCGGCAGACAAACAGAATTCATTATTGAACTTAATATGAGTAAAAAACATCGTTTTCCTCTAATTTTCCTTGATTCTTGACTCAAGATAATGAATTCTGTTTGTTCAGTTCTTTTTAAATCTTCCATAAAAACGGAGGTCACCAGGTGAAAAGGTCACCATTAAAATAAGCGGAATATTTCACTTAAGAGTATGTGTTTTGTTTTTTTTTAAGGTCATTTTGGTGGCGCTATAGTTGAAAAATAAGTCCTATACTTGAGTTTTAAATATGGGTTCTATTTGAGTCTGTAGCGCCCTCAAAATGACCTTCAAAAAAAGAAAAAAAATACACATTCTATCGTAAAATTTTCCGTACATTTCAAATCTGCAATGAAAAATGGGGGTTTCCACTCGAAAAATCAATTTTTGGGTCGATGGAGCTTGACGGTTATGTTCAAGGTCAAATTCAAGGTCACCAATGAATTCCCCGTAAAAAAATACGTCGGATATAAGGTTTTTGATTTTTTTCCAACTTATTCTGCGAGATTTCCAGGGGTTTCCATATTTATTCCCCACTCTCTGTATATATATATATATATACAGGGTGTCCCAAAAGTATGGAAACCTCTGAAAATCGGCCAAAATAAGCGGGGGAAAAAAGATAACCCTAATCCGACGTATTTTTTCACGGGGAATCCAATGGTGACCTCAGATTTGACCTTGAACATAACCTCAAAGCTGCAGTAACTCAAAAATCGATTTGTCAAATGTAACCCCCATTTTTTATTGCAGATTTAAAGAGAGCGGAAAATTTCACGTCAAAATGTATGTTTTGTTTTTTTTCAAGGTTATTTTAAGGGCGTTACAGACACAAATAAAACCCCAATTTAACCTAAAATCAAGCTCAAGTAATGGCTTTTTTTCTTATTGTACAGCCTCCAAAATGACCTTGAAAAAAATAATAAAATACATATTTTCGTAAAATTTTTGCTCTTTTCAAATCTGTTATAAAAAATGGGGGTCACCATGCGAATAATCGATTTTGGTTCACCGTAGCGTATAGGTTATGTTCAAGGTCAAATTCAAGGTCAACATTGAAAAGAGCGGAAAATTTTACGTGAAAATATGTATTTTTTTATTTTTTTCAAAGTCATTTTCAAGGTTGTACAATTAGAAAAAAACCCTTATTTGAGCTTGATTTTAGGTTAAATTGGGGTTTTATTTGCGTCTGTAACGCCCTTAAAATGCCCTCGAAAAAAAACAAACATACATTTTGACGTGAAATTTTTCGCTCTTTTCAAATCTGCAATAAAAAATGGGGGTTACTTTTGAAAAATCGATTTTTGAGTTACTGCAGCTTTGAGGTTATGTTCAAGGTCAAATCTGAGGTCACCATTGGATTCCCCGTGAAAAAATACGTCGGATATAGGGTTATCGATTTTTTTCCCCCGCTTATTTTGGCCGCTTTCCATAGGTTTCCATACTTATGGGACACCCTGTATATGAGGCATTTCACGCCAAGTGTCCTAGCGCTTCGCCGCGCGGTGCAAATAAGCGAAATCACTCAGTTTCTAACTTACGTAAAAAGTATCGAAATGCACCTAGAAGAAAAAGATAACCCATCATTTTGATGGGAAATTACCTCAGCTTTCCGATGGTGAGGTCAGATTTTCAAAAATTTTCCATTTTCCTTGGAAAAATCGCCGGAAAACTTTTAAAGTATAATATCTGAAAAACGGCATTTTTAAGATTTTTCTAAATAGTCCCAATCGAAAGCTGAGAAAATTTCCTATCGATATGCAAGTTTTCAGAGTGTGCAATTGATTATTACTTATTGAAATACAGCGCTGAACGTGTAAAAACGCGACATTTCGGTCCGCGCGGCAGCTGTTTCGGCGTGCAGTACCCCGCGCGGCGCAGAATCTCACGTTTTTACACGTTCCTCGCTGTATTTCAATAAGTAAAAATCAATTGCACACTCTGAAAACTTGCATATCGATAGGAAATTTTCTCAGCTTTCGATTGGGACTATTTAGAAAAATCTTAAAAATGCCGTTTTTCAGATATTATACTTTAAAAGTTTTCCGGCGATTTTTCCAAGGAAAATGGAAAATTTTTGAAAATCTGACCTCACCATCGGAAAGCTGAGGTAATTTCCCATCAAAATGATGGGTTATCTTTTTCTTCTAGGTGCATTTCGATACTTTTTACGTAAGTTAGAAACTGAGTGATTTCGCTTATTTGCACCGCGCGGCGAATCGCTAGGACACTTGGTGTGAAATGCCTCATATATATATATATATATTACTATATATATGTGAAGCGATAGTTTTCGGGACATTCCGGATATCTCGAGTGTTGTTCCAGGACATTGCCATTGTTCTAGGACATGTCCTGAAAATGACTTATATAAAACGTATACTTTCAGCCAGGCTGGAAGTTGTGAGCCATGAAAAATTTTCACATCATGACTGGTAGGAACCAGACCTTTGTACAAAATTAAAAATATAATACATCGACTTTCAGGACTTATACGTATACATGCTGAAATCTTTCAGTCATATAAATGAAATATGTACAAGTTTATACGTATACGTCTGAATTATTCCAGCTAAAATACATAATAATACGTATAGTGTCTTGAATAAAAGCTGATTCGTTAAGCATACAGATACGTCTACAAAAAATGAGGTAAAGGATTCTAAAATAATAATCAATGAAGAAGAAAAATCAAAAACTTTCTAAGATTCATAGTTTTTATCCCACGCCTCGGTTACACTATATATTGCTTTGATTACGAGTGTTTGAAATTCGAAGATTGGTGTTTCGTGATTTGAAAGGTATAAATGGAAACTTCTTCATTGCATCGTAATTAAAGAAGCCCAAATAAATAATTCAATCAAATTTAAATGTAAGGTTAAATTTATGTAATTCATATATCCAAAAGATTTGTTAAATCCCCATTATAATTCTAAGAGCCGTTAATGGGACAGACGTGGAGTCAAGATTATATGAGATTTTCGTGAGAGAATTTGAAACGTGCAAACGAGATAAAGAGGGTTGGAAATTCTAAACCATTCATCGTATAGAATAAATGTCATAAAATTCGAGGATTATTGCGTCCTACTTTCACCTTCCGTACATTTATTTTTAGCCAAAATTTTCTATGTTAAATATTTCTATATTTGTGCGTCGTGATTAACAAAGCCGAAACCAGTGCTTTAATTATATTTGAATATGTGGTTCAATGTACTCGATTTATTGATCCAAATAATTTGTTGTATCCCCATTTTAATTTAAAAATGCGTTTACGGGACAGGCGTGAAATCACGGTTATATAAGATTTGATGGGAGCATTTTAAACGTGCGAACGTCATAAAGTAGGTGGAAAATTCTAAACCATTCATCGTACAAAATGAATTTCATGGAATTTATGGGATTATTGAGTCCTACTTCTACCTTCTATAGGTCTATTGTTAGCTATAATTTTCCGTGTTGAATATTGCTACTTCTTTGCGTCTTTATGAACGAAGCCAAAATCAGTGGTCTGATAATATTTGAATATTTGGTTCAATGTATCCAATTTATTGATCCAAATAATTTGTTGTATTCCCGTATTAATTTAAAAATGCGTTTAAGGGACAGACGTGATATCACAGTTATATGAAATTTTATGAGAGCATTTAAAACGTGTGAACGTGATGAAGTAGATTGAAAATTATAAACCATTTATTGTATAAAATGAAATTCATGAAATTCATAGACTTAATGAGTCCTACTCCTACCTTCCATAAGTTTATTTTTAGCCATAATGTTCTGTATTGAATATTTTTTAATCTTTGCGTTGTGATTTACGAAGCAAAAATCAGTGGTCTAAACAGTTTACTAATCCAAATAATGTGTTGTATCCCTTTTATAATTTGGAAATGCGTTTACGGGACAATAGCTGAAATCACAGTTAGATGACATTTTATGGGAGCATTTAAAACGTGTGAACGTGATAAAGTAGGTTGAAAAATTCTAAACCATTTATAATAGAAAATGCATAACATAAAATTTATAGGAATCATGAGCCTTACTTCTACCTTCTATAGGTCTATTTATAGCCATAATTTTCCGTGTTGAAAATTGCTACTTCTTTGCGTCTTTATGGACGAAGCCAAAATCAGTGGTTTAATAAGATTTAAATATTTGGTTTAATGTATCCAATGTACTAATCCAAATAATGTGTTGTATCCCCTTTTTCATTTAAAAATGCGATTACGGGACAGGCGTTAAATCACGGTTATATAAGATTTGATGGGAGCATTTTAAACGTGTAAACGTGATAAAGTACGTTAAAAATTATAAACCATTTATCGTACAAAATAAATTTCATGAAATTTATAGGATTAATAAGCCATACTTCTACTTTCTATAGGTCTATTTATAGCCATAATTTTCCGTGTTGAATATTGCTACTTCTTTGCGTCTATATGAACCAAGCCAAAATCAGTGGTTTAATAAGATTTGAAAATTTGGTTTAATGTATCCGATGTACTAATCCAAATAATGTTTTGTAACCCCTTTATCATTAGAAAATGCGTTTACGGGACAATCGGTGGAATTAAGGTTAGATGAGATTTGATGAGAGCATTTAAAACGTGTGAACGTGATAGAGTAGATTGAAAATTATAAACCATTGATCGTATAAAATGAAATTCATAAAATTCATAGGATTAATGAGTCCTACTCCTACCCTTTATAAGTCTATTTTTAGCCATAATGTTCTGTGTGGAAATTTTTTTAATCTTTGCGTTGTGATTTACGTAGCTAAAATCAGTGGTTTAATAAGTTTACTAATCCGAATAATGCATTGTATTCCTTTTATAATTTGGAAATGCGTTTACGGGACAATAGCAGGAATCAAGGTAAGATGACATTTCATGGGAGCATTTCAAACGTGTGAACGTGATAAAGTAGGTTAAAAATTATAAATTATTTATCGTACAAAATGAATTTTATGTAATAGGATTAATAAGCCATACTTCAACTTTTAATAGGTCTATTTATAACCATAATTTTTCGCGTTGAATACTGCTACTTCTTTGCGTCTTTATAAACAAAGCCAAAATCAGTGGTTTAATGAGATTTAAATATTCGGTTTAATGTATCCAATGTAGTAAACCAAATAAAGTGTTGTATCTCCGTTTTAATTTAAAAATGCTTTTACGGGGCAGGCGTTAAATCACGGTTATATGAGATTTGATGAGAGCATTTTAAACGTGTGAACGTGATAAAGTAGGTTAAAATTTATGAACCATTTATCGTACAAAATGAATTTCATGAAATTTATAGGATTAATAAGCCATACTTCTACTTTCTATAGGTCTATTTATAGCCATAATTTTCCGTGTTAAATATTGCTACTTCTTTGCGTCTGTATGAACAAATCCAAAATCAGTGGTTTAATGAGATTTAAATATTCGGTTTAATGTATCCAATGTAGTAAACCAAATAAAGTGTTGTATCTCCGTTTTAATTTAAAAATGCTTTTACGGGGCAGGCGTTAAATCACGGTTATATGAGATTTGATGAGAGCATTTTAAACGTGTGAACGTGATAAAGTAGGTTAAAATTTATGAACCATTTATCGTACAAAATGAATTTCATGAAATTTATAGGATTAATAAGCCATACTTCTCTTCTATAGGTCTATTTATAGCCATAATTTTCCGTGTTGAATATTGCTACTTCTTTGCGTCTGTATGAACAAATCCAAAATCAGTGGTTTAATGAGATTTAAATATTCGGTTTAATGTATCCAATGTAGTAAACCAAATAAGTGTTGGATCTCCGTTTTAATTTAAAAATGCTTTTACGGGCAGGCGTTAAATCACGGTTATATGAGATTTGATGAGAGCATTTTAAACGTGTGAACGTGATAAAGTAGGTTAAAATTTATGAACCATTTATCGTACAAAATGAATTTCATGAAAATAGGATTAATAAGCCATACTTCTACTTTCTATAGGTCTATTTATAGCCATAATTTTCCGTGTTGAATATTGCTACTTCTTTGCGTCTGTATGAACAAATCCAAAATCAGTGGTTTAATGAGATTTGAATATACGGTTTAACGTATCCATGTAGTAAACCAAATAAAGTGGTATCCCCGTTTTAATTTAAAAATGCTTTTACAGGACAGGCGTTAAATCACGGTTATATGAGATTTGATGAGAGCATTTTAAACGTGTGAACGTGATAAAGTAGGTTGAAAATTGTAAACCATTTATCGTACAAAATGAATTTCATGAAATTTATGGAATTAATAAGCCATTCTTCTACTTTCTATAGGTCTATTTATAGCCATAATTTTCCGTGCTGAATATTGCTACTTCTTTGCGTCTGTATGAACAAATCCAAAATCAGTGGTTTAATGAGATTTGAATATACGGTTTAACGTATGCAATGTACTAAACCAAATAAAGTGTTGTATCCCCGTTTTAATTTAAAAATGCGTTAAGGGGGGAAAGGTACCTTAAACCTGAAATGTAAAAAAATTCATTAAAAAGTGTGAAAAAAATTTTTTTGGTACTATACAGAGGATACTCTCTTTTTTTCACCCTTTTTTCTAAAGTTTTTCACGCTGGAATATTGAAATTGAGGTCCCAGTCGCCATAGAATCCTCCTTGATGAAGCAAGCCCACAGTCCTGGCAGGTACCCCTGTGCCGTAAGATCCAGCTAGAACCGATGATTCAATCATGGTCATTGGGGTCTCATTTTGTTCATTAGATGTGTGGTTACAAACTCAAGCACTTTCAGATTTTTAAATTAGTTATACTCATTTTGCCAGACACATATACACATTTATTCATTGACATCATATAATAAAATACAATTGTGCTAGGGATATAGCCTGAAAAAAGTGCAAATTTTGTCCAATACCTTTGAAAGTGGTTGCGTTTGTAGCTATTGTTATGTAGAACAACTCCTGAAAGTTTCAGCTCAATTGCTCAAACGGTTCACATTAAAAGTTACGGCATGCAAGCAATTTTTAGATGAAATATTACTGCCCAGAATTTAAAAAAAACAAAATTATCCCAATAAATACACTGATAATGTATTAAAGTCACTAAGGCCATGCCAAACTTTTTAAACTTTGAAAAAACAGTTACATTACATATGACTTGAACAACAATGACCCCTGAAACCAATATTTGATTATCCCAGACAACTAAATGCGCTAAATTATAATTAAACACTATTTCCCAAGTTATTCATGAATACGCTAAGTTTGGTTTCATGATGAGTTAGGTACTTTCACTCTTCACATAAACATGAAAAACCTCACATGAAAACTCAAACTTACACTGAAATTCATTGCACTAATATATTTTCTACACATAAATCTAAAAAATTGACATTTATGGCTACAAATACGTCTAAAATCACTTACAATGTATCACTACTTTTATTTACACATGAAAAAGATTTTCTGATACACATCTATATATCAGTGATATCAATGATTAAAGTAATGATCTTGCACTCATCCAATCACTGCTGAATTTTTGGATTTCCACTGTTACACACAGTCAATTTTAAAAAATAACCTATTGAAACATCTTTATAACTTTACTATGAATCTCTGTGTAAAATTTCAAAGATATAATTGCACTCTGCATACACTTTTTTGACTTATAAAAAAATGTATTATTTAGTGAATGAAACAGACTTGTTGACATTTCATATGTACTAGGTTAGCACATGAAACTGGTGGTGGCGTTACTGACTGTACTGTTTACATTATGTAGCAGACAGTAAAGTTTTCTGCTTCTGCTTGCAGCATAGACATGTGACACATTTGCTTCTTATATCAGCTAAATAATGCATTTTTTTTACAAGCAATAAAAGTATATGTAGAGTGTAATTATATGTTTGAAATTTTTTATAGAGATTCATAATAAAACCATGAAGCTATTTCAATAGTTTTTTTTCCAAAATTGTCCATGTTTAGCCTTGAAAATCAATAATTTGAGCAGCAATCAGATAAGTATTTTACTTTTCTATGTTTACATATACCACTGATGTAAGAGTAGTGATACTTTGTGTTTGTTTTCAGGCTTTATTTGTCATTCTCAGCACAGAATGACTAAAATATTTACAGATGCAGTGCAATGAAAGAATAGAAAAAAGAAGAATAGAAAAATGATAAAGTGTTTAGTGAATTACCATAAAGTTATAGTGAGAAGTGAAATTCAGTGGCCTCCTGGTACATAACTGTCATCATTTTCATGAAGTTTCCTCTTGCGGTTGGATCTTCTGACTTCTTGGGAGGCCAACACAGTTTTACTTATACTTTTCTCTATTCTTTTCTTATCTTCTTCTTGACTGAATCGAATGGCGTATAGTCCTGGAGAAATATCATACTCCCTCATCATCTTGATAAGACCAGACTTGCCATCATTGAAGGTCGATACTGCAAAGTATGTTCCAATATTAAAAACTGTGTTGCCACTCCACAGTTTTTTAGGAACATATTTCCATAATGTCTGGTTGAACGATTCATTTGGATTTTGGGTGAATTGTCCAACACATTTTTGTAGGAGTTCCACTTTACTCAAATCAGTGTAGATACTTTTTATGGCATCCATAACTGCTGGTGGAAGTGAGTTTTTGTGCTTGAAGGTCTTCAAAGTGCCATTTGCTTTGGCTTTTTGCCATTGGCACCATGAATTTTGACCAGTGGGGCAGAGATCATGTTGAGGCTCTCGGTCACTGGATCTTTTGTGTTTCCAAGTAGCCCATATAGCATTGTACATATTTTCGACTGTGGAACTATCTCTAATTGCTTTACCATAATACTTGGACAGCATATCAATAACTGCACCAGTAAGTCTGCCTTTTCCACCAATAGTTTTGCCATCACTCAGGTGAGTTCTGCTCAGCTCTTTCTTCTTATCGCGTAGGCGTTTTCCCATCCTCTTGCCTACATGGTTGATATCTTCTTTCTTGTCAATCTTAAAATCTTCTCCATAGGGCTCATCTGCACATATTCTCTTATATACTTTGGCATCTCCATCGCCAATGTAATTTTTGTAGATTACTTTATATTTCCCAACAGATCTCTTGAAAATATGAAATACAATCTACTTCCATACTGCCAGAACTGCCTGTGTGATTAGCTTCACAAAATGGTTTGTGTTGTTCAAGCCAATCATCATATGAGCCAGTCTCTTTATCTTTATTTTCCCACAGGCTGCAAGCTTTACAAAAATTATTTTTTGTGGCAACATCTAAAACCTTCCCAGTATTTAATCCAATAACTGTTGCAGCACCTTGGTGAGAATGGAAGCCTGGTGTACGCCAAGTGCCATCACCAGAGACTGTTAGTTCTCTGTGTTTTGTCAGTTGAATTTCTTTCTCAACAGCAGAGCGCATTGATTCATCTGCAACTTTTTTAGTTGCACGACCCAAGCAATCCTTCATTGTGTCATATGTTTTTTGACCAATTGGAGGAGGCAAGTCCATAATAGCACAAAATGTTCTTAGGCTGGTCAAGCCTAATCCTAGAGAGCGAATGCCAAAGATGGATCTTCTGTTTGTTTCACATAAATTCTTCTTTGGTCCAATCATCCTGCATGAAGTGACGGATGCAGAAGCAGAACAGTTTTCACACTCTAACTCTAATGTAAATCCAAGCCCTCGCATTGAAGTCTCATTAAAGGTGACTTCAGAACCACATTTACATCTTAAATTTTCTTGTAAAAATGGAAGCAAAAGTGAAAAGTCTACCAAGCGAAATTGAGCAGATCCTGCTTGCGACTGTTCATCTGATAAAGGTAAAATCTTTCTTCTTGATGCAGCTTTCAATCTTGGATTATTACTTTCAGCTGCAGATCTTTGTCGAGCATTTATTACCCTATCAGTTGAAGGAGCTTGCGTGTACTGATTGCCTCTGAAATATAACTTTCTTTTTCTTCCAATAGAATTCTTCAGGTCTGGATTTGATCTAAGTCTCTTTGTTGGTCGTGGCATGACTCAAAATAATCTGAATTCTATAGTATCCAAATAAACTAAGGTAGAATTTTTTACATGCAATAATTATATAATCTGTATTGTTTAAATCACTGAATTATCTAAACTTATGATTTTATTATCTGTATTATCTGCAATAATAAAAATCTTCCTGAAAATAAAATCCAACACCCACTCACTAATAATTTTAATTATATAATCTGTAATACTAATAACTGAAAATGAGTCTTCCTGAAAATGTATATAGCACCCACTCAAGTCGAAAAAATATTAACTTTACACTTATTTATAACAAACAAGGTAAAAAACTTTTTTCTAGCAAGTGAACGTTATACAGTAGCAAACGCAACGCAGTGCAAAAGTAACGTATTGTTATCGAGCTACGTTTAAACAAAACCGTTACGTTTAAACAAAACCGCGGGATTGGGCCGATTATTCGAAACATGGTTAGGAATCGAGTCAATAGATGGCGCTAACAACATGAAAAAGTCCCTAGACTCATAAAAGAACGCCTATATTAATTTTGAGTAGTTCCATTCATTTTGGCTAGAATAAATATAGAAATATCGATACTAAATAGGCTGTATCTTACGATAGAATTGGAATTTTTGAATTCGGGTTGCGGCGTTGAAAAGCTGAGGAAAAATCCTATCGAAAAAGCAAAAAAGAAAAAAATTAATTTTTTTTCGATTTTAGGTACCTTTCCCCCCTTAACAGGACAGGCGTTAAATCACGGTTATATGAGATTTGATGGGAGCATTTGAAACGTGTGAACGTGATAAAGTAGGTTAAAAATTATAAACCATTTATCGTACAAAATGAATTTCATGAAATTTATAGGATTGATAAGCCATACTTCTACTTTTTATAGGTCTATTGATAGCCATAATTTTCCGTGTTGAATATTGCTACTTCTTTGCGTCTTTATGAACAAAGCTAAAATCAGTGGTTTAATGAGATTTGAATATTCGGTTTAATGTATCCAATGTACTAAACCAAATAAAGTGTTGTATCCCCGTTTTAATTTAAAAATGCGTTTACGGGACAGGCGTTAAATCACGGTTATATGAGATTTGATGGGAGCATTTGAAACGTGTGAATGTGATAAAGTAGGTTAAAAATTATAAACCATTTATCGTACAAAATGAATTTCATGAAATTTATAGGATTAATAAGCCATACTTCTACTTTCTATAGGTCTATTTATAGCCATAATTTTCCGTGTTGAATATTGCTACTTCTTTGCGTCTTTATGAACAAATCCAAAATCAGTGGTTTAATGAGATTTGAATATACGGTTTAACGTATCTAATGTACTAAACAATATACAGTGTTGTATCCCCGTTTTAATTTAAAAATGCTTTTACGGGACAGGCGTTAAATCACGGTTATATGAGATTTGATGGTAGCATTTGAAACGTGTGAATGTGATAAAGTAGGTTAAAAATTATAAACCATTTATCGTACAAAATGAATTTCATGAAATTTATAGGATTAATAAGCCATACTTCTACTTTCTATAGGTCTATTTATAGCCATAATTTTCCGTGTTGAATATTGCTACTTCTTTGCGTCTGTATGAACAAATCCAAAATCAGTGGTTTAATGAGATTTGAATATACGGTTTAACGTATCTAATGTACTAAACAATATACAGTGTTGTATCCCCGTTTTAATTTAAAAATGCTTTTACGGGACAGGCGTTAAATCACGGTTATATGAGATTTGATGGTAGCATTTGAAACGTGTGAATGTGATAAAGTAGGTTAAAAATTATAAACCATTTATCGTACAAAATTAAATTCATGAAATTTATAGGATTAATGAGTCCTACTTCTGCCTTCCATCGGTCTATTTATGGCCATAATGTTTTTCGTTATAAATTGCTTAATTTTTGCGTCGTAATCAACGAAGCCAATATCAATGGTTTTATAATATTTGAATTTTTGGTTTAATGTATTCAATATCCCTGGTAGAAATCGAACATTTTTTATAAAAGCAGTATTTAAAACGTGCGAACGCGATAAAGTAGGTTTAAAATTATAAACCATTTATTTTCTAAAATTTTTGTACAGATCGTTATTAATGAGGCCGAATCGGTGCCTTAATAGAATTTGAAGGATAGGTTGTATGTCTTAATTTATAAATCCAAAAAATTCTTGTAGCCCCAACATAATTTAAAAATCCTTTTACGGGACAGACGTGGAATCACGGTGATATAAGATTCTCATGAGAGCATTTGAAACGAGCTGACGTTGTAGATGAGGATCATAATTCCGACTTTACTATAAATACGTAGGAAATATCGTGAAATTTTTGATTCCATATCCCTTATTGCTAACCTTCGTTACAAATATTTGACTTCATTTTATGTCTTTTAAATTTTATTTTTTGTAGTTCGAGTCTTATCAGGTAGAATTTATCGATCTGATTAAAATTGAAACAAATGATTAATTGATATTATGCCTGGATCCAAAAAGTTTGATACTTTTTTATTTTAATTTAATGTTGCGTTTACGAGACAGTCGAGAAATTACGGTCATCTTAGATTTTCATAAGATAATTTATATACGTTACGGTGACATAGATGAGGTGATTAATTTCGAAATAATAATCAATACAAAAGTTATATCATAAACTTTCTGGCGTTTATAGTCCTTACTGTCATTCTTCGATACACTATATTTTGTCTAAATTTTTGTGTCTATTCTATGATAATTAGTTCGTGATTAAAAAGGTAGACCTTATTAAAATTGATACAAAGGTAAAACGTATCTGACGCGTTGATCTAAAAAAATGTTATTTCCTTAGTGTTATCGGAACTGTCGTAAAATTTTGATTTGCTCAGATTTGCATTAGAGTATCTAATAAAAGATATCGTACGAGACAGAACAAATCATTCATAACATATGTCAATATTTGAATAATATACTGAACTATTTGACATTCAACTATACTCCAACATATACCCTAAATTACTTAACATTAGAATTTTTTTACTATTATGAGTGTAAAAATAATGTCTTCACCTACTGTAAAAAAGTCATAAAATTAAAAAGTTTGGAGCATTGAACTTCAAGTATGAAAAAAACGCCGAGTGTAAGCACGAAGGAAATTGCGTCTATGTATTAATTTTGAACGTTGGCAATGAACAGTGCCGAGTGAATCCATCTTTACACTCCCTGCGAGTATCTTGACTGTAATTCACGAATTTCTTTGGAAGTTCTTGACTTTTGTTAAAAATGGAGGATCTTTTTTATCATGCACGTCAGATTTTTATGTATCCATCTCCATTGAAATAAATCTTTATTTGTAATCGATGAATTTTTTTTTTTTAAATATTTTCGCACATACTGCTTTTTCGGGACAGTTATCCTAAAAAATTCATATTTACAGCTTACTTAGTAACTAAGATTTTGAACATAATTTCATGTTTCAAAAACTTATGTTGGCAATTGATTATCATTTTATTTACAATCTTAACAGTCATATGAATTTATATTCACAAAAATCTATTGTTGGCATTTGCCATACAGAAATAAAGCTTTCCCTTATTCACTCAATAAACAGCTTTTCCGGGACGGTTGAATAATTAAAATGTACAAAAAACTAATATGCCAATGTCAGTAAGATACATTAAATTTCTTTTTACGAACATATGACTCAGATTTTTTTTAAAAACCTCACATTTTTCGGGTAAAATTTGAATAAAATTATGTAATGGAAACCATGCAAGAGATGGCAAGATAAATCGCTAAATGAATTAATGTTCATAAAAAACGGTAAATAAAGTACACTCTTGTTTAAAACATTTTTTTATTCAATCATAACATTTTTCTTATAATTAACACAATATTCTGCGTTTAATGCTCTTCAGCACAATCATTAGTACGTTGAATAAACAATTGGGGATTTTATGTTCTATTCACTGAATAAGAAAGTATGACATTACTGATCGAAGGTAAATAAACGGTTTATCAGATAAACATTTTGTTTAATTTGCGGATTAGAAAGGCTTGTTATTTTAATAAATAAACCAAAGTTATTTTTTTAAAAAGCTTTGTAACAGATTTGATATTTTATGAACTGATTAGAAAACCCTGTTATTTTAACAATATTTTATTTTAACTCAAATTACTATTTCATGAATCTTAGAAACATCACAGATGCTTCATAAGCGAATTAGAAAATCTTGTTATTTTGATTAATAAACCTAAGTTATTTTTTATAAAGCTTAGTAACAGATAATATCTACTCGCTTGAAAAAGTTTTATTTTTCACTATACGTATAGCACAAAATTGTTGTCTTTGATAATAATATCTCAAGTGAATAGTATCTATTCACTTGAAGAAGTTTTATTTTTACTTTACGTATAGCACACTTGATACTTTACGAAAGATTAGAAAACCTTGTTATTTTAACAATATGACTTAAATTACAATTTATGAATCTCAGAAATTGTACAGATGCTTTATAAGCGAATTAGAAAATCTGGTTTTTCGATGAATAAACCTAAGTTTTTTATAGCTAAGTAACAGATTTGATACTTTATGAACTGATTTGAAAATCTTGTTACTTAAACAGAATAATTTAAATTATTTTTTTTTTGAAACTCCAGAAACAATTTTGATGCTTTATAAGCTGATTATAAAATATTGTTATTTTATAAATAAACTTCAATCGATAATCGATTTATTTGAATTTGTATAACTTTCGACGCCTCACTAGCGGATAAGAACATATTCAAATATTTTAAAAAGTGTCTAACCAGTATTATTTGAACGGAATCTTATAGCTCTATCTTATGCAAATTGACACATTTCGGGTTTGTTAATCATACGTGTGATAAACGTACGCAATGTTGCTACAGTTTTTCCAGTTAAAAAGCATTCTGTTCAATAGCCTTTCTCATAGCTTCATTAGATGGAGCTTTTTTTGCTTTATTGCGCCAATGAATAGTTCATATAACTTTTTTTTATCTTCTTCGGGCCAACGTGCCCTTTTTATTGTTTCCTTCCTATTCAAAGAATTCCTAATGTTTTTTGAAGTTTGTGTATCTTCCGATTCTGAAGATACACTTTCAGACTCAGCTTTAAATGAACTTTCTTCATCTTCGCTATTGTCACTTGGTATATTCAGTCTTGTTTTTTTCGGCGGACATTTTTTATCAGTGGTTTTCATTTTTTTAGACGCATGTTGCTTGTTTGTATCTAAAAATTTATTAAGTGATAGATAATTCTTATATAAGTAGGAAATCAATCCAAAATAATTAAATTAGTTTAAATATCGGAATCTTCGCCGTATTCGTCCCCTATTGTTTTGTCATTCGTTGAAAAGTTAAGTTTTCTTTTTCTCAATCTCGTGGATTTTCTTACGCTTACTTCAAGAGATGTATCTATAAAGAATTAGAATTCGTTAGTCAATGAAATGAAATTTTAGCCTACTTAAAATTAATTTTGAAGTTTTTATGATCACCATTCCATTATATTTCTCAACAATATTACCCGAATGGATTCAAAAAATTTATGAAAGAAGGAAAAATCAGATTAAAGTACATGCGTCTCGTGAAAGATGAAAAAACATTAGATATGAGAAAAATGTTAACGCCAATGTATGATGCCTTTAAATGTTTTTTAAGCTTGTTAAAAAAAAATTGAAAAAAAAGTACGTCCCGAAAATGTTACACTTTTTTCAGCTTATGATATTCTCAAGTCACGGTGCATATCAATGTTCAAAACGAAGTATTAATTTGTTACCTTTACTCAGACCTGGCGATTCTATAGAAGTTTCAGGAGTTTCTTTTGTTTTTTTTGTTTTTCTTGCAGCAGTATCTTGCAGTTTTACGGATTTACTTTTTTTAGCTTTGGAAGTATTAACAACTGAAAAAATGAAAAAATACGAGAAAAATGTTAGTATGATGCCAACTTACGGTTTTGAGGCTTGTTAAGAAAAATAAGTATGTCCCGAAAATGTTACCTGGACTTGAACCCGGTGATTCTATTGTAGTTTCAGGACATATATATGTTTTTTTTGCAGCAGTTTTTTTTACAAGTTTACTTCTTTTAGCTTTGGGAGTTTCAATAGCTGAAAAAATGTTAAGAGAAAAATTTTTATATGATGCTTTTATAATACACTGACTAACGGTTTTGAGGCTTGTTAAAAAAAATAAATATGTCCCGGAAATGTTACCTGCACTTGAATCTAGTGATTCTATCGTAGCTTCAAGAGATACATCAATGTTTCTTTTATTTATATTGTCGATAGGTATATTCTCTTTAGCTTTCGAAGTTCTACCGACCGCACTCTCCAACAATTTCGATACCACAGTGATATCTGTTATTGCACGATCTTGATATACATTTTCGTGGATTGCTTTAGCATGCCCCATAAAATTAGCCGTTGATTTAATAACATTTTCATCAGATTTGTTATCTAAAACATGAGTAGCTAAGTTCTTCCTTTTTTGTGCCTCGCAACATGTCAGGGTTTGAGGCTCCGCACTTTTCGGCATATTCTCGAAACAGAGGGCATACGTCGATGAATTTATTGACTCTTTCATTTGTATTTGGAAGTCCAAAAACGTAAGGGTTCTTACTTCTGACACCTGCGCGTTCTCTTAATTTCAATATTAAGTCAAAGGCTGTTTGAGCGTTGAACCCATAAGGAGAGGTACATTGCGATATAGTTTTCCGGTTATTGTGAAGCGTCCATATTTTTCAGCCTGATCCTGTTCTTCCTTGCTCATTTTTTTCCAGTCAGGATGTTTTTTATCTATTTTTGTTATTTTATTATAATCATCTATTAGTATACGTGCTGCTTCCCCAATTCTTTTTTTATTGAATATAATTAAGAGTACCACGGTGTATTTGACTAAATCCATCCACAGATCGAAATTAAAATCATCTATTAACAGTAATTTTTCAATTTTGTCAGTCGTCTCAAGAACCTTTTTATCAAGCCATTCATATAAAAGTGTAACATCGTCAGTGTGAGTTCTTTTCTCAGTTTTTTGAGACTTTTTTTCCATAGTTGATAATTGCAATTTTATTTATATCAGTTGTGAATTCTTTAGAGATTAAAGATTGAAATCTTCTAATCTGTTCAAGTTTAAATACTCTTACTTCTTCTTGCATTTTTCCTTTAATTATCTCAACTTCCAAGCGTTTAGCTAACTCAGTAATGAGTGTAGTTAGGGTTGTAGCTACAGAAGGAGCTTTAAACTCTCCTGTTTCTGAATTCCATCCCGCAATTATTCTTATAGATTGGTAAATAATATCGTACTTATCACACTGCAAAAGCGTTGTAAGATCAGTAACAGTTTATCTATTTTTCTAGCTTCTAATAAAACTTTTGCAGCGTATGACATCTGAGTCTTGATTTGGTTATTGTGATGAGCATCTACCAATTTTCGGGATTTATATTCTCCAAATTTTATGATCAGCTCATCAGTTACAATTACATCACGAGTAGGTGTGCGATTATAAGTTGGGAGAATATCTAAGCGCATTCTCTCTGAAGCATTTTCTACGGCACAATGCATATATTTTATGCGTCCTTCAATTCTGCTACCAGACTTGGAATTTTCAGTTTCTTTTTTCATAATGCACTGGTGATTCCGTATAGATTTATAAGAAAATTGTCCATTGCAGTTTGCGCACATTTCCAAAGATTGAGATGTTTTAATAACACCTTTTGTAGATTGTCGAGATACTTGCAAAGTGCCCTTGTGATATTCTTCATTGGAATTATGCAAAAGTTGACCACGATTTCTTATTAAAGCAATAGCATCTCTTCTTAACTTTGATTTGGCTGGGTACTTCATGAATTCAATGACTTTTGATTCTTGGGGATGAACTAACTCACAATGACGAGCGAATTTCTTTTGAGGCTTTTTGCAAAATGGGCAAAAATAGCTTTTATTTAGTCCTTTGCCATCTTCAGACACAGGTACAGCTAACACTTTGTCAAAAGTAACGATCACGGATTCATTTGCTTCAGTACTTATTAAACCATCAGGTAAGTATTCACTTTCATTTAGTTTTTTACCACCAGCAGCATCAGCTTGATTTTCAGTGGAAGATATGTGTTCTTCGATAGTATTTTCATCATTTAGTGGTGCATTGTTTACAAGTATGTCATGAGCATTGCTATTTTGGGAAATATTTTTGGATGAACCAACGACATCATCTAAATTTTCATCTTGCACAATTTCGGACTGTACATGTACTTTTTTTGAATCATCGTGAGAATTTCTATCTGTGCTTGCAGTATCAACTATTGTGTTGATATGATTAGTTTCTGATGCGATAAAAAGTTTATGAGGTGATTCATTAACTGATATATCAACTGCATTGTTTTCTATTTCATTAAAAACAAGATGAGATTTTAAAATGGCATCATTGCTCTCATTGACAGATGAGGTTTTTTTTTCAGAAACCGTCAATGATGTATTCTGATTATATTCAGGTGACTTATTAACTGAACATTTTTCACTTGTATCATCAACTTCATCGGGGATCGATAATGCATATCTTGGATTAATTGTGAATAAATTAGAGATAATCCCAGTTTCTTCATGTACTTTTTCACTATCTGTCAAAAACTGGTCACTTCCTTCTTCAAAGAACAAAGATATTTTTTGACTGTTACCAGATGAGTTAATATCTGAATCTACTTTTTTCGATCCTTCACCTGAATTATCCATTTGCGCTAATTTTTCATTTGCATTTGTTTGTTTCGAATCATTCATACTTGATAAGAAACTATAATCCAAAATGGTCTTTGATAATTCATTGAATCATTTGGCGTTAAAAACATCATGCTTTTCTTGAATTGATTCAAAGATTTCATTGACTCATTGTCTGTGAAAAAAAAAGAAGAGTAGTTAAGTTATTAAACTTATTAAGCAAGTGTGAAACTTATTGACTCATGGTAGTAAAAAAAGTATTTAAAATTTATCATTATAAAACTTGAGATTATTAGAGTTCATTTGCTTAAAGAAGTTTCATTCTCAACCATACGTAAAGACATGGTTAATGAATAGAATTCTTTCGCTTCAAGTGAATTTGAATATAAACATCTCAAGTGAATAGTATCCATTAGCTTGAAAAAGTTTTATTTTTCACTATATGTATAGCACACAGTTGGTGCCTATTATAATTACAATGGAGATACAATGGAGAAGTTTTATTTTTTACTATAAATTTAGTTTATAGATTCTATACTACACTTACACATAACCTAACTAAACTTTTCAGAATGAATAATATCATTTGTTTAAAGTAGTCTCATGTTTTAATATGAGCATATAATTACCATCACTTTGCAACGAGTAATCCACCAGTTTCTGCGAAGATGTCACGATGGGGGAGTGTTCGATGGATAAGCTTATTCCGAATTGCTCCGAACTGCCCAATACATCAGGATCGCCTTAAAAAATGAGAAAAACCAGTCATGAAATTTTCTGACTATTTGTGGTTTTTAATCATTGATATTATATTGTTCACTTACTTTTTCGATCGTTTATTTTGCCTGTTGAGTCCATATCGCTGGATTTGTAGGTACGGTATTCGACAAAAGGTTAGACTCAATTATGCAAATTTTTATTACATTTCTCACGCCAACAAAACCAATTCTCAATGCACTCGCAGGTTACAATGGCAAACCATTCATTTACGTTCTTCTTCTCCCTCGTGCAGACGAGCGTTTAGTTCGCGAGCGGGCTGGTTCCTATATTTTCTGCAGGTATACAGCGCCCCCAAAATCGTCATTGCGGTTGCTCCAAGAACTAACAAGGATAGTTTCACATTTAACGGATGGAGTTTATTTTGTTTCAAAGTTGATGCCTAGAGTCCTCTGACTGACGTGCGATTAACGCACCACATTTTTTACTGCGTTTGAACTTTGTAAAAATTCCCTTCTAAGCCCATGCGGTGGCACACCGAAAGAATACGTTAAGCTGGTATTTATTTAATTCAAGAACTTTTTCAAGTGCTACTAAATCCAAAGTGTGTCAGTTATATGTAAAGAAAATGAACTATTTCACGTTGTGTAATTTAGATGATCTCACCAAGTTGATCATAGTAGAGTCACTTTATAATTATAAACTAAAGAAAATGAACCCCTCCAGGAGTCTTTCATTTATGAAGCATATAAAAGATGAAAGTGGGGTTATTATTTCAAATTTTATAAGAAACCAAAACCTGAAAGAAACATTGGATGAGTTGATGATAATTGTGAAAAAGTATAAACTATATTATTACTATAGTATAAGAAGTTGCAACACCATTAAATTATACTTTGAGCTGCATTTACAACTGTTTCATTCATCCTCTCAAGTAAAACTTGTACATTGTACACGTTACCCAAGAGATGATTATGATGGTTTAGGAGTAGTCGCGAAAGATAATATTAAAGCTAATACAGTATTAAAATATGTATTTGGTATCCACCAAATAATACCAGAATCTCAACAGCATATTATTGATAATGATCAATTAAATTTTTCACTGTTGTTCACCACTAAAAACAAAAAAACCAGTATTTTACTAGGACCTGTTTCCTTCATCAACCATGCCTGTCAGCCCAATTGTAAATATGAAAGCTCCCAAAACACATGTAATTCACATTAAAGTTATTAAAGATATATGTGAAGGAGAAGAACTATTTGTCGATTATGGAGATGATTATTTTGGACCAAACAATGCAGATTGCAAGTGTGAAACTTGTTTATTGATTAATAGTAGTAAGTAAAGTATTTAATTATTTTCATTGTACAACTCAAGATGATTAGAGTTAATTCGCTTATAGAAGTTTCATTCTCAACCATACTTATAGTACATGCCTAACTTACTAATTAATAACATTTCTTAAGATGATTAGAATTCTTTGTCTTGAAGTTTTATTTTTCACTTTATGTATAGCACACAGTTGCTATGATAATAATATCTCAAGGGAATATTATCTATTCGCTTGAAGTGTTTTATTTTTCACTATACGTATAGCATACAGTTGATGTTGTCACTTATGATTCTTGTTGTTGTTTATCTATTATTATATCTCAAGTGAATAATATTCATTCGCTTGAAGAAGTTTCATTTTTTACTATACGTATAGGGAAAATTTGTTGTCTATGATATAATATCTCAAGGGAATATTATTTATTCGCTTGAAGATGTTTTATTTTTCACTATACGTATAGCACACACTTGGTGTCTATTATAACAATATCTCAAGTGAAAAATATCTATTCGCTTGAAGAAGTTGTAATTTTCACTATACGTATAGCTCTCAGTTGTTCAATTTTGACAATATATTTTATTATACTATAGATAAAAATTTTGTTTATAGATTCTCTCTAAATCTATCTTTAGAAAGATGTATATCACAGGATGGATCAAAAATTACAAGTGAGTATAAAATTCATACATTATTGTGTTTATGGGCTTTTTTGCTTAACATTTAAAATCGAATTGTTTAAATATTTTTCTTAAGAATTATGTAAAATCTATTTTATTCTATAGATTTTTCTTCAGATGAGACAGCTTTTTGTGGATTTTCTAATCAAAGGGTTTCAGTTCATAACAGGCTGTTGAAACTTTCAAATTAATGTTTATAGATTCTCCTCTAAATCTATCTTTAGAAAGATGTATATCACAGGATGAAATAAAAATTACAAGTGAGCTTAAAATTTATACATCATTCTGTTTATGAGCTTTTTTGCTTGAAATTTGAAATAAAATTGTATAGATGTTTTTTTTTAAGAATTATGTAAAATCTATTTTATTCTTTAGATTTTTCTTCAGATGAGACAGATTTTGGTGGATTTTCTAATCAAATGGTTTTAGTTCATCAACAGGCTATTCAATCTTTCAAATTAATGTTTAGAGAATCAGATGTTTTTGACGAATTTGATGTACTAGAGGAAAACTTGACGTTGTATGAAGAACTCAAGAACACGAGCAGCCGTATTCCTCTAAAATATGAGCAGGACAGTAAACTAAAACTCAAAGTCACCGTTAAATTGGAAAAATTGAATTCTATTGAAGATTTAGTTAAAAAGAAAATTGTTTTTAAACAAGCTCTCAGCCAAAGAGGTAAATTAGTATAGGCATTGAATCTTATTCCACGTCCCCATTATAATTTAAAAATGCGTTTACGGGACAGTCGTAAAATTACGCAATGGAATAATATAACACGTATCGACTTGATAAATAAGGTTCACGTATCTGAACTAATCATCAGTACAAAAGGAATATCATGAACTTTATTTTCTATAGGCAACTTCTGGAGATCTATATTTCGCCTTTATTTCGTGTGTTGAAAATTCTCAGTAGATTGGGTCGTGATTAAAAAAGCCAAAATCCGTGACCGAATTAAATTTTAATGATTGGTTAAATCTATCTGATACATTGATCCAAACAATTTGTTATTTTCCTCATTGTAACTGAAAGATTCTTTTACGGGACAGTCGTCAAATCACGGTTATATTGGATTTTCATTAGAGCATTTGAAACGTTCCGGCGTGATAAATGAGGTTTACGATTATGAACTAATCATCAATACAGAAAGATTGTCATTAAAATTTGAATTTAAGGTTGAATGTAACTTATCATCTAAACAAATTGATTATTATGAACTTTTTAGGATCCGCAGTTCTTACTTTTAACTCCCGCAGATGTATGTTTTGCCTTAATCTCAAGTGCTCAAAATTCTTAGTTCCTTGGATCGTGATTAATTAGGCCGAAATTAGTGACCGAATTTAATTTTAAAGATAAATTAAATGTATCTGATCCATCGATCTGAAAAATTTGTTGTTTTCCTATTATGACTTGAGGATGCGTTTACGGGACAGTCGTGAAATGACACATGCCAACTTGATAAATGAGGTTCACGTAGATACTTCAGATGAACTAATTATCAATACAAAAAGATTGTCATGAACTTTTTAGAATCCATGATTCCTACTTACAACTCCCGCGGATCTATTTAGCCTCAATTTCGTGTGTTAAAAACTTTCGGTTCATCGCGTCATCATTAAAGAGGCCAAAAGCAGTAGTCTAATTACCTCTGTCCGTAATGTTGAATAAATTAAATACATTGATGCAAAAAATTTCTTCTTTCTCCATTATGACTTAAAGAGATGCGTTTATGGGACAGTCGTGAAGTTACGGTTATAATAGTTTTTTTATAAGAGCATTTGAAACTTTTGTCGTGATAGATGAGTTTTACGATTTTAACTTAATCATCGATACAAAAAGGATGACATGAGCGTTCCAGAATTTATATTTCGGAAGCGGTGGTCAAATAAACTCTGAAAGTATAGTTGAATAAATTTGATACATTGATCGAAAATGTTTGTTGATTTCCCATTATAACTCAAAAAAACGTTTGCGGGACAGATGTGAAATCAACCTTATATAAGATTTTCATAAAAGCATTTGAATCACGCTGACTCCAGCAGATTTTTATTTAGCCATAATTTGCTTTGTTCAAAATTGCTAGTGTATCGCGTTGTGATTAAAGAAGCCGAAATAAGTGGTCTAATAAAATTTGAATGTTAGGTTGAATGTATTTAATTTATTGATCAAAAAAGTTTGTTGTTTCCCTATTATAACTCGAAAATGAAACTTCAATAAACTTTTATTAACTTTTATTAGAGTCTCAAATCAAAATTTAATTTTTTTTTGTTTAAACAACCATAACTTTTTAATTGAACATCAACACTCAAATTTAAGCCCGGAATCTGAAAGAGCATTAAATTCTACATAAAATTATATATATGTGAAGTCTTTTTAAGGCCTTGAACATGGAAAAAAATCGCATCGAACGCGAACAAAAAATTTCGTCACTTTGAGCGTTGGTGGGTGAACATGCATAAAAAATCGAAAAAAAAAAATTTTCTCAGAATCGTATCGTAACTATTGCTTCTTATTGTACACATAAAACCCAACCTTTTTTGTAAATAAAATTTTTTTCTACGACCCCTTCAACGCGCTGTACATGTGAACGAAAAAAAGGGTCGTTTTTGCACTAAAAGGGTTGTAACCTTGTGAAAAAAGCTCGTAGGACAATCTTTAAAAAAAGGATTTAAAGGTCTCGTCGAAACCCACAAATCCATCGGTTTAAAATGTTTCTACGGCCCTTCTAACTAAAATGGCAGAGAAATAGCGAAGACAAAAAAAGCAATATTTTGATTCGTTAATTGTTAATAAAAATTTAAATAAATAAATAAATAAACCTAATAACAATGTATAGCCATAAAGTGCTAGTAAATACCTTTCGAGTGGCGGGTCCGAAAAGTCAATCCGACTTTTTTTGACTGAGCTACAAAACTTTGAAGTTTACTCATTTTTCGCTTAGGTATGGCAAAAGTAATTGACGGGCAGTGTATATATATATAGACGATAAAGATCCCCTCCTCCAGGCTCCCCTCAAAATAACGTAAAATTGTGTTATTTTTCACGGTATTTTGAGGGTTCCCCTCCTCCAACCTCCCCTCCTCTGACATGTCATTGTTAATAACATTTACAATTTTTAAAAAAAAAGTGTAATCCGTTTATTATAAATGAAGTAAAAGAATAGGGAAAACTATAGGTTTGAGTTTTACACTACTATAAAGAATATCGTTTCCACATTACCTGCCTTTACCTGTCTTTAATAATTTTATAGTTTAAGGTTTTCGTATATATATATATATATATATATATATATCGTTTTCACACCGGAAAACTATAGGTTTGAGTTTTACACTACTATAAAGAATATCGTTTCCACATTACCTGCCTTTACCTGTCTTTAATAATTTTATAGTTTAAGGTTTTCGTATATATATATCGTTTCCACACCACCTGTGAACTTCGTTTGTTCAGATTAAATTTTGTATTGTTGTTATATATTAACAGAATTAATTGTCTGAATGAACGATGATCAAGAGGTAAATATATCGGCGCGTTTTTTATTGTGGTTTCCCCTTAATTTTTTTCATAATAATATTATAATAAATATATATTTTGTATAAATATTTATTAGTAATTTTATTATGAAAATAAAGTAAAGGCCTAATCCACGCATAGAAGGACGTATGAAGATTTGTAAATTTGTTGTATTTGTTTTTGTTATTGTTTTTTTTATTTTGGTCAATTAAGGAAGAATTGATGTATTGAAAAAGTACATTTTTCTAATTTGACTATAGCTGACTATATTCGAACTCTGGTATTTATTATTTTTATTAGTCGTTCAATATTTTTTCAATCTACATTTTTTTTTAATTTTCAATCTGAGACAATTCTGATAATTATTGCGTCGTTCAAAAAATCTTATTGTATACAATACAACATTTTTGAAAATTATGTCAACAAAAGTTATGTAATAAAAGTATTTTCATGAAATTTCGAAACAAGTTTTTTTTGTTATAGTAATTATATTTTGAAATTGTTCAATCTGAATTTTAATTTTTTTTTTGTTTTTTTTTTTTTTTTTTTTTTTTTTCGATAAGTCCTATTTTTATTAGTTTCGTATAGCAAATTGACCTTTTCAGAACATTTATATAATTTTTTATAAAATGCAACTTTGAAAATCAATAATGGAGATGGGATGGCTGTCTTTATAGTATATAGTCGCTAATAGCAGACTGAAATTATATAAAACAATGCAACAATTTTAATCACTTAATTATTGAATCGATAGAAATATACAGAAATGCAATTTTGCTTTTAAGTCTTTCATAGCAGACACAACCAAGGTGGTCTGTAAGGATATACTTTTTTTTAGTTGCTAACAGCAGAATATTACTGTTGGTAGTACTGCAATTTTTTGGTTATGTGGCTTATAACAAACATAAGCAAAGTTGTTTGTAAGGATATGTGTTATTTCAGTTCCTAAAGCATACTATTAGTAGTTTGGTAGCAAACATGAACAAGTTTGGGTTAATGTAGATTTCGGAGATGGGATGGCTGTCTTTATAGTATGTAGTCGCTAATAGCAGACTCAAATTTATATAAAACAATGCAACAATTTTTAATCACTTAATTATTAAATCGATAGAAATATATTCCAGAAACGTTCATTTCATTATCCGATCGTATCATTCTACTGCTTCTTTCCATACAATATTTTTTATGAAATTATTATCTGTAGAACTATTTTCAATCCATATTTTATTTGGATCTTTACATCGTGATAAGGCTACGTATAATTGTCCGTGACTAAATAGTGTTCGTTTAAAATATAAACCTAATTATCAAAACTTTGTCCCTGAGATTTATTTATAGTCATTGCAAATGCCAATTTTAGAGGAAATTGTTTGCGATATAGCACAAACGGAAAGTGGGAAGTTTCTCCTGAATTTAGTGTTATTCTAGGAATAAAAACTTTATTTCCTACACATTCACCAGTAATTATTTCACATTCTATATTGTACTCAAATAATTTTAATATTTTTAAACGAGTACCGTTACAAAGACCATCCTGTACACTTAAATTTCGTATTAATATAACAATAGCATTGATTTTCAATTCTAATTTATGTGGTGGTAAGCCTTCTCTTATATCATTTAACATTTCAATAGGATAACTTAAATGAATATCTTCTTCGGTTTGGTCTACACCCTTTTGTATAGCGTAATCAATACTATAATAACATTTACTATCAGATTTTAATAACTTCAATACTCGATTATTAAGCATATCTACGTGTTCGTTATGTGATGATAAAATAACACTATTACATGAATTTATAGAATCATTAATGTTTGAAAATATTTTTTTGCAAACGTCGTCAGTTTTCCATTGGTCTGGAATTTCGTAATTTACTATTTCACCACATCCAATTCTTAATAAAAAAGAAGAAAATTCAGTATTATTCGAGCGCATATTTTTTGATAACTTCATTATGTTAAAAAATTTCCACAATTTAAGAATTTTAATTGTTTCTTCTACAATTTTATTCTTGTTCCATGGTTAACAACAGGTAAATATTTGCCGAAAATCTCCTCCTAATATAATAGTTTTACCCCTAAATGGCAATTCATTTTGGTTTATGTCTTGCAAAGTTCTATTAACTATTTCTAATGCACATTTTGGAATCATAGAAGCTTCATCCCAAATAATAATGTCAACATCTCTCAATTTTCTTTTACCTTTTGGGGACTTAAAAAAAATTATTTCTATATCTTCTAAATTTAACGGTAATTTAAACTTTCGATGACTTGTCCTTCCTTTGGTAATAGTATTGATGCAATTCCAGTCCAAGCCATAGATAAGACTTTTTTCTTTATTGATAAATAATAATAAATGAGAGTTCGATATTAAAACGTTTTACCTGAACCTCCTGGTCCATGAATATAAAATATTTTTTCTGAATTTGTAATAATGTTTTCAAATATTAATTTCTGCTCTTTATTTAATTTATCAAATAAATCATAATACAAACTTTGATACTCCAGATGTGACTCCCCTGTTGAGTATATCCAGATGAACCCTTAAGAAACCAATACGTAAAAGAATCTTTTCCGGTAAGCTAAGTTTCACAGTTAAAAAGTTATATGGGATTTTAGTGTCTTGACTGGTTTCTCCAGGATTTAAATCAAATCAAAATTGCGAATGTCTACTCTACTGTTTTCAATACGGTAAATCTAACCTCTATATCTCGAAGTAAATATGGAATGAAGTGGTTTTGAATGTGAGACAACATTTTTAGGTTTCTACTGGGGAATAACTCGACAAACGTCACACCTAGAAATACTGGTTTGAAGCTGTATGAAATGTGATGATATTTTAAATGTTTTCTATCTGGAAATGCACGTGAATTGTTTTAGTGGAATCAATGGGATTTCAATAAATAAATCTGATATTCATTTTACGTGGTTTTAATGCGGGATTCCGGGTGCAGAAACCGACTAGAAAGTTGGTTAAATTTTAATTGATATGGTGTGAAGTGGATCCGATTTGAAACCGATATAAAAAATTTAGTCGGCTATCTAAGTAAGTAATTTTTAAAAGTTGATGAGGAACAAAATTGTTTTGCTTTTTCAACTTCTTGCGATGTATTCCTAATTTGAAATTCCAAATTTTCATGTTCTCTACTTTGCAACGAAAATTCATATTTAAATTTAAATAATATTAAGTACGAATATTTATAATAATACAACATTTTCAGATTATCCTATCGTATCGGCTTACAAGTTTTTTCCGCATAGAAAATAATGCAAAAATTTAAAATTTATATAATTGAAACACTCTAATGTAAGGAATTCTCTCATAAATCTCTTAAGTTTTCCGGTTTGGTAACACTTTAATTGTATTTTTAGTGAGACTATTTTAAAGTGAAAATAATGTATGTAAAAAAAAACTGAAAATGGACAACTTTGGCATTAAATAAATATATATAAAGAATATAATTACTTTGAAAAAGTATTGCTCAATATTCTTAATTTTTCGCCCAAACTTTTACAAAAGTAAGAATTTGCCTAATTTTTTACAAGTCAACTATGATACCGATTCAATACGGTAGCAAACAAGCCATTTGAATCCAATTAAATACGAATACATTGTTCTAGAAAAAAGTAGGGGAGGAATCTTTCCGTTTCCTTACATATACCTATATATATGCACTGAAGGCTTGTATGAAAGAGCGTGTTACATTGAAGTTTTTGTGTTTTTATCTTGGCGCGCAAAAGTCGTTTAGGCTGCATAGTTTGCGCTTTGCAATTCTCGTCTTATCCTGCTTTTGTCATTGTTCCGTGAACGACCATTGATGAGAGGATAACCACGGATTACATGATTTAAGTAAGTGTTTGTTGAATTATTTTAAAATTAATACTATGAACGCGACATAAAGTAAATTTTAATAAAGTTTTACGTAACCATTTTTATCTTCGTATGTTTAATAAAGTTAATTTAAGTTTAACCCATTAAGTCCGGGACGGACACTTTTTCGATACTTTTTTGAGGCGTTATATTTTTGTTGAAAATGGGGCCTGAAAAAATTGAGAATAAGCATATTCTACGCAAAATTTAATGGACTTTTTGAATCCGGTGTCAGATTTTCGATATAATCAACCAGTCAAAAGTTATGGATATTTTTATCCAAAAAAACGTGGTTTTAAAAAAAAAAATTTTTTTTCTTTTCAAATTTTCACATGGAAATCGTTGAAGTCTTGGCGTCTTGGGTGAAAATTAAGCGTCCATGGACCCTAAACTAAAAGTTATCGGGATTTAGATTGCAGAAAATAAAGTTTAAGTAAACAAAATGGCGGTTGGAACACCAAAATTTGTTTAAAAACTTCTAGAATTTTTAACTCGAATAATAAGGGCTTAAGGAAAAAATTTTACTGATGAAAAAGTTCTTAGAATTAATCACAAAATACGCTTGAATTTTTCCAGATTTTTTAGAATTTTTTTTGATTTTTCAAAATTTTCAATCTTCAAAAATTAAAAAAAATTATTCAAAAAAATCTGAAAAAATTCAAGCGTATTCTTTGATCAATTCTAAGAACTTTTTATCAGTAAACTTTTTCCCTTAAACTCTTATTTTTCGAGTTAAAAATTCGGCCACCAAAAGATATTGAAAAATTTTCGGAATTTTTAACTCGAAAAATAAGGGTTTAAGGGAAAAAGTTTACTGATAAAAAAGTTCTTAGAATTGATCAAAGAATACGCTTGAATTTTTTCAGATTTTTTTGAATAATTTTTTTTAATTTTTGAAGATTGAAAATTTTGAAAAATCAAAAAAAATTCTAAAAAATCTGGAAAAATTCAAGCGTATTTTGTGATTAATTCTAAGAACTTTTTCATCAGTAAAATTTTTTCCTTAAGCCCTTATTATTCGAGTTAAAAATTCTAGAAGTTTTTAAACAAATTTTGGTGTTCCAACCGCCATTTTGTTTACTTAAACTTTATTTTCTGCAATCTAAATCCCGATAACTTTTAGTTTAGGGTCCATGGACGCTTAATTTTCACCCAAGACGCCAAGACTTCAACGATTTCCATGTGAAAATTTGAAAAGAAAAAAAATTTTTTTTTTCAAAACCACGTTTTTTTGGATAAAAATATCCATAACTTTTGACCGGTTGGTTATATTGAAAATCTGACACCGGATTCAAAAAGTTCATTAAATTTCGAGTAGAATATGTTTACTCGCAATTTTTTCAGGACCCATTTTCATCAAAAATATAACGCCTCAAAAAAATATCGAAAAAGTGTCCGTCCCGGACTTAATGGGTTAAATGTGTTCTCTCGTGTGAAATTGTTATTTCAAGTAACCTCAAAAAATGTTTTTAAGATACATTTATTATTTCTTTTATCAGACATTATGTCCTTTGCTTACATGAAGTTGACGAATGGTGAATTCAAAATCACAGAGACAGCAAATATTAAGAAATTCTCTGCAGAAAATTATAATAACTTTAAACAATATATTATAACTGATACAAAGGAGTGTGGAATTGTTGTTTTCCTAGCAGGTAATTTTTGAACAGGCTAAAGAAAAGATATCTAATAAAAAATATAATTAAATAATTTTGTATTGTTTTTCACAGAAACGCTTTCTGATCTGAACTTGAAAATTGATTTAGAAAGGAAGAAGGTGCCACCATCACACCTTATTTTATCTGCTTCTGATTTGAGTGGCTCTGAAATTCCGGTTACAAAAGTCAACCACAATCAAGCCCAAGATACTGCTGAGTGGCTGGCGGAAAAATTGAAAAAACTTAATCAAAAGGTATTTCATGTCATACACACAACGTTGAACTCACATTCATTCATACTAATCTTCATATTCAACCATTCATTGATAAACTGACAATTTTGGCAAACTCTTAGAAGCTCTTTGAAAAGTGTAGTTAGAATATCATTTACATGGCAGTGGTATTTAGAATTTAATTTTCACTTCTATAACATAAAACTATTTGTGTCAGTGAAAACCATTAACTTTGGAAATTAGTCAATAGAATCTTTTAAACCCACATTTGAAATGACATTTCTTTGACGACTTGAATGAATGTTTGAGCTGGCAAGTACACTCAACACAAAGCATTGAAACCAAGACGACTGAATGTTGTGCAGTACTTAGTCACACATCATCCAAGATATCCAACAAGAAGCTTTTCTTTTTGTGTAATCTTACACCATTAGCATGTAAAAAGATGTTAATGTTGTGAATAATACGTAGACATACTATCTGACATTTCAAAAAGTTTATGATTTGTAAAAAATAACATCAGTCTGCTTGATCACAATGTATGCGCTGAGTGTATTTGACAGACCAAATATTTTTTAAAGTTGATCAAGCGATAGATTTTCAAATGTGTTTTCATAAGAGATTATTGACTTATTTTAAAGTTATTAGTGATTCTCAATGGGAAAAATATTTTAATATTGTGGGAGTTATAATGAAATTCTACACATCATTTAAAGCAAAGAGTTACTTCTTTTCTATGTTTTCGTGTTGACTAATTTTTGAGTATTAGGTCATTGACAATGCTTAATTCAATTGACAAGATACACCTAATCCAAGATATTCAATATAAAAAGCTATCCTTTTGTGTAATCTGACACAATTAGCAAGTAATAAGATTTTATTTATTACAAATCATGAATTATAATAAACTTTTTGAAGTGTCAGATACTATGTCTACGTATGGTGCGTCATTCAATTGACAAGGTTTTTATATCTCTATTTATTACATATCAGACATCTTAAAACTTGATTTGTTTTATAAAAATGGCATCTGCTATTGTTGAAAGAAATTTTTTGAAATTAGTCCAATCACCTGTTTGAAAACTGCATTTATATGCAGCTTCATGTCCATGGATAACGAGGCTATTTTCATATTCCCAAAAAGAATTTTTTTCACTATTACGCAAAGAATTGTACCCTCTCTACGTCCTTCTTGTAAATCTGATCCAGGTTGAGAAATCATTGAATTGACCCATTTTTTACTTTTTGCCATTTCAATGAAACTATTGCACTAATATAACAATACTTAGAAATTTTTTAATACTTGTTATAAATATGTTAATCCATAAAAATGCATATGACTCTCACTATTTCAACGGGGTGAAAATCCATCTAGTATTTTAATATAATATTTATTTTCAAAGGAATTGTCAAAAGTTCAATTACAATGGCAAAAGAAAAGAAACATTATAAACTCTTTTTTTCTGCAAATTACAATCCACGGAATGTAAGCCGATGGACTCGAAATAGATGGGCCAAGATTCTGCTTAAACACATTGAAACATTAAAATGTAAGTGTTAGGATTAAATATGAAAATTTTGTTCCTTATAACCGAGTATGGCATAATTATATTGTAAAGCATATTAGATCATGAACTCAGCCTATTTACTGAGTACAATGTACTCAGCCTATGATTTATCACGAGGATCATTACAAGTAACGAGACGTTACTGACGGTTTAGAAACTTAATTTTTACAATTTATATGCACAAGGTATTTTAAAAAATTCACTTCTCATAATTTGTCTCTCGATAATTACTTATTTGTTACACTTTGATTTTTTTCGTCTACTCGATCATATTTGTACATTTATACTCGGTTTTCGACTTAAATTTTCCGTAAAAAGTCATTGATTCCATATAAATTTTGAAAAAATTAATAATCATCGGGTTATATAATCTACGTAGATTAATTTATTCGAAATAAAAAAAATTCGATAAAAATAGTTTCAATTCTGGTATGGAATTATAAACCGTTTTTTTTATATCAGAATACCACGATCACTAAGCTACACCAGTTTGTAATTGTATTGTTAAGGTTATAAATCGGACTTTATGTTATCGGACATTATTATGATACACGTATAATTCATAATAAACGTTATAGTTATGTCTTATGTGGCTGAGTGGTCAATGCGTCCAAGTGATAAATCAAAATCGCAGGTTCGATACTGAACTCGCGAAAATTTTCCAAAATACATAAAAATAGTACGTACAAATACATTTCGGTCTTAGAGTTACCATTACCTTAATAATTCCCACACGCGTTAAATAATGCATTATTAGCTCGGAAAAAATTTAAATAAAAAATCTACTCAAGTTTATTTCAATATCTTTCAGCGCTCGAAATAATTTTATACTTTTATTTTAGTGAGAGCTTCAATAAAATCTGGTGTTTCTAGAAACGATGAAATAAATGCAAATTTGATTACAAATTCAAATGATCACAATACCATTGAACAATACCATGAACAACATGACAATGCTATGGACGATCAAAACTGTCATGAAATTAATGAAAATAACATTGAAGAGATAATTAAAAGTCTTGATTATAGCGAAAATCATTGTAGAGTAGTATTCGATTCGGATGACGATGAAAGCGACAGTGACGAAGAATCCTTTGAATGGTGATGTCGAAAATCCGAAGGACTCGAATAAATACGTTGTTGATGATCGGACTATGTTTCCTTCATCTGGATGTACAGTAACCGAAGTGATTACGATGTTAAATGCATTTGTAATCAAATTTAATCCAACAAAAAAATTACAAGATGCTCTTATTGAACTTGTTAAAGTACTTGCCGGGGAGCAATTCAAGACGTGGAATTACAACTCGTATCGTATTAAAAAACAACTAAATCCTTCTCCGGAGGTGTTAACAAAACATTTTTATTGTGAAAAATGTAATGAGATTTTATTATCAACAGAATCTTCAAAAAAAATTAACTGCACCGTTGAATGCTCCTCGTGTGGCGATGAAATAGTTTTATGTTGCCGATCCAAAAACTTCATTACCCTCAAAGTTAAGAATCAATTAGAAACGTTACTTAATAGACCCGATATTCAAGAGCATATGCGAAACTTTGTCGGAGAAAGAGAAACTTATTTAGAAGATGGTATAACTGATGTTCAAGATTCCCTCAAGTACAAACAGTTACAATTGGCGCATCCAGGAGCATTGACGTTTAATTTTAATACTGATGGAGCACAGCTCTTTAATAGTTCTAAAAAAAGTCTTTGGCCTTTACAACTGTATATAAATGAGCTACCTCCGGAAATCAGATTTAAACATATAATTATTGCTGCCTTAATGGAAACAGAGTCAGAGCCTACGGCTAAATTAATGAACTTGTACATGAAAGAATTGGTAGAGGAGATGCAGCAGCTACGCGAAGAAGGTGTTCAAATTTTAACTAGTTTATCTGGTGAAGTTGAGTACAGTGGGGTCTCGTTATACGCGGGGGTTACGTTCCTCAAAAGTACCGCGTATAACGAAACCGCGTATAACGGGACCTTACGCTTATGGAAAATAGGGGGTTACGTTCCAAGAATTCGAAAGTTGGTAAAAAAAAAATTTTTTTAAAATATAAAAAATTGTCATTATTTTCCAAAATAATCCGTTAATTTTGACTGCTTTGATCTTCTCAAATATCTCTGTACAATTCTTCATGCAGCAACAGCCTAAGCATCAAAACCAGTCGGGGAAACAGTTTGTCTCATGTCTTCTTCAGAGTCTTCTTCGGGTTCATAGTTTGCAAGCTCTTCGATTTCTTCAATGGTAAATCGGGCCTTTGCTCTAAAACAAGATCAAGAACCTCTGATTCTTGGAGGTCTTGGAACCCTTCACCGTCGACTTCTCGAGCCAAAGCCACAACCTCTCTGACAGTGTCTTGATAATTTATCTGCTGCTCAATGTCACTCAAAAACAGTGGTAAACGATATCAAAATAAGGTTACAAAAAACCAAAAACAAAAGTTCGAAATGAACATTGCGTCGATCCGCGTATAAGGGTGATTTTTTACGCGTAAAATGAGGGGTCGGCGCAAATCACAATCCGCGTATAAGGGTAATCCGCGTAAAATGAGACCGCGTATAACGAGGGACTCCTGTATGTATCAATCATACCGTTTACAAGAAATGTTGATACAGTTGCCCGACCAAAACTGCAAAATCGTATTCAATTTAACGGAGCATACGGCTGCAGCTGGTGCTACCATCCCGGAATCTGGATCGATGGATCAATGCGATACGTTTTGCAAAATGAAGATGCGCCGTTAAGATCACACGTCGAACATGTAAGTGACATGAAATTTGCTTTGGAATCGAGTAAGTCAATCAAGGGCGTGAAAGGTGAATCGATATTACTTTCACTTTGCAATTTCGATATTGTGTGGGACTTGCCCCCGGACTACATGCACGGAACGCTGCTAGGAGTTACAAAACAACTACTTAACAAGTGGCTGAGTATTTTTAAAAAAAAAAAGAATTAGACAAAATTAAAACGCGAATGCTCAATATTAAACTCTGCCGTGATATCAGAAGGTCGATACGTCCGCTAGAGTTCTCTGGAAAGTACAAGGCCACAGAATGGCGAAATTGGCTGTTATTTGTAAGTTTGCCTGCACTGAAAGGTTTTACCACCAGAAGAATTTTTATCGTACTGCTATTTAGTTGATAGTATATATAGATTAAAAACACCTATTACTCCTGAAGATTTACGAAGAGTAGAATACAACTTATTAAAATTTGTTGGAGAAAGTGAGATGAACTATGGTCGTGGTTTTGTAACTTTCAATTTTCACTCCTTAAATCATTTGTACCATGCTGTGCAACAAACTGGACCACTATGGGCGACTTCAGCTTTTCCGTTTGAAAACGGAATATATCTGTTCATGAAAGAAATAAACGCTCCAAATGGCTGTTTACAACAGTTATCGGAAAAATGAATTCGTAGAAATCAATTCCAAGCTGAGTTATCGCATGCAAAAGAAGATGGAAATCGAATTTTACAGTATTGTCAAAATTTGTTTACCAGTCGTTTGCCACTTAAAAACTGTACAATTATCAATGATGCAGTATTAACGGGAAGAGTCAATAATTGTCTAAAAATTATTGACTCTGTTGAAAAAGTATTAAAATACGGTCCTCGTTCGATCGAAGTATTCCATCGTTGCATCTTTAAATCGATGTTTCTCCACGGAGTTAATTATAAACGTTGCCTTAAAACGAGTGATACAGTTATTAAAACTCTCGACGATAGAATTATTGAAATTCACTATTTTCTTATAGTCGATGGAAAGTGCTATATTTATGGGTGTGAAATAGAAATAGAAGATAACGATATCGGTACTGGAGACGATGGGCTGCCTATAGTTGAGCATATTTACAAGTTAAAAAAAAAATTATCAGTTAAAGTCATCGTAGAAATCATTCAAATAAATCGAAAGATGTTGGTAATTGACAATACCGTTGACGTTTATCTTTCATGCGTGGCCAATAAACATGAAGTCCAATGACTAAATTCTGTTCAAAAACGTTGGTCAACTTCAGTTAAATTCATAGTAAGTTGATTAAATAAAACCTGAATATCTATCTTATTTAAGCACTATTATGACATGAAAAAACAACAGACATTTTTTTCTAGTCATTCGATTTTGCTGAGCATCGACTTTATCATGTATATATATACAAATATAATATAATAATAGATATTACATACATATATTATATCTTATATACTAGGTCGATAAGGGCTCTGCGCGAATTAATTTGTATAATACATTTAAATAATTACAACATTAAGCGCTTATTTCAAATGCAGGCTATCATGATTTCAGAAAAAATCAATATTTTATTGATTATTCAATATCTTTATAAATTATCAAACTTTCATTTCCAATCACAACTCATCACCACCATCATCATCATCATCATCATCATCATAATTATCTCTCCTTCATAACTCATCTCCTTGCCAAGATAGGGTTGTTCATGACCAAAAAAAAAATTGTATTGTTACAGACAATCATGAGTTCATCCACTTTAGAAACTGGCCGAGAAAACGACTCCTTTAATAAATCTCCGAAAAATGATCAAGTAGATAAGCCTACAAATAAAAGTGAAAAGAAACCAAAGATGAACAGTAATAAGAAAAAGTCGGACATTGATTTATCAAAAAACTCTAAAGAAAATGATTCATCAATGGCTAATAAATCTAAACCTAAAATAACAGGCGATAAAAAGCTGCTAGATAATAAAAAAATGAGAGTATCGAATAAACAACAAAATAAAGTACAAAAAATAAATAAAGAAGAAAAATGTAAGGTATGAAAAAATACAACTTATCCCTGTTGAAAAAAATGACGTATATTTCGGACGTCTTGCCTGGACAATATAATTGACGTTATTCATGACATCATTCAACTTGTCCGGGTTTGGAACAAAACCGAACGTCATTTTATTAGAGAAATAACATCATTTGCTCATCCAAATTAGAGCTAGTTAATTAAAATTATGTCATTTTTGTTAAAAATCATACAATTTTTTTATCATATAAACAGACATAATTTTGTTATGGATGCGCAACGTTTTCAAAATATTTCATTTATGTAATATTTTTGATTAATAATACTATTTGATTAATAATTAATAATCTTTATGGCAATGATAATAAATTGGTACAATGAATAAATATACATTTTAAATCAATTTTATTACTTGAAAAGTTACATAAAAATAATATTGAAACTGGATACATGAAATAATGTTTTTTACCAATGCTTAAATTTTTTAAGCAACCTAAATTCTACGATTCAATTAATAATACTTTTGTCTTATACAACTATTTAATATGTTTGACAACAAATTTTTTTATAATTCTAAAATTTTTAAATAAAATTATTTGAATTTAACATGTAAATAAAAGTAACACAAAAGTATAGTGAATCATACGAAATGAAGATTAACAAATGAGTGCTTCGTATTTTACAAATACTGAACATGTTTAAACAAACACGATTTATGATTGTATCTTCTAGACTACAACAGAATCTATTAAAAATAGAACTTGAATTTTTTTTTAAAAACTCGAACTTTTTTAAAATATAGAGCATATTTAGAGAAACTTAATCTATGCGGTTTTGCAATAAAAAGAGAAAATAAGATTTTTTTGTTCAACAGTCAAAAATCAGAAAAAAACTCGATCATTCTACTGTTAGTGATTCAATCAAATTCACAATACTTTGTGTTACGCAACTATTTTTTAAGCTTGACGATTTTTTTTATGCTTGTACAATCTTAAAACAGAATATTATGAAAATTTAATATTATTATAAGAGTAACACAATATTGCAAATCATATGCAATTTCGTGATTAGTATTATTGCTTATAACGGTCCCATCTGTTTTAATATTGATCTTACCAGGAACGAACATCTGTCGTATAGATTTTTAACAAACGTAAACAATATCACGATCAATTATTATTATAATTATAGAAACAAATTAATAATCTAAATAGAAACTACGAAATGTATTCGTTTATTCTTGCTCGTTGTCACTACTGATTGTCTCTGACTGATTCGGATCTGAGTCTTCATTTTGGATTGGATTTAAGTCTTCATTTTCATCTGAGTCGGCATTTTTGAAGGCCTTGTCTCTCTCTTGTTGTATTATAATTCCCAAAACTCGACCGAATCCTCCTACTTCCTGTTCTGCAATCTTTCGATCTGCTCGGGTTTCTAATTTACTGGGTATGATTTTTCGATCCAACAAAAATTGAATATATCCTTCTGTAAAAAAATAATTATTAAAGTTCAATATTATGCAATTATTGTAATTATGACCATGTCATTAAAAAATACTTACTTTTGAAAGCTTCTTTTTTTCGAGGAGTCAGTTTTTCTCTATATTCTATATCTTTAGTTCTTTGTATTTGAACAGATTTTCTAATGAATGTTTTCTCATCCCATATAGAATAAATTAGTTCTCGCATAAAGGCATACTTTGATGTTGCTTTCAGAGCGTCTTTCCAACATATGGCACTGAAATGCCATAGTGAAGATGAAACATCGACTTCTGCAACAAGTAATTTAGATAACTCCTAACAATTAGTATATTCATATTGAAATTATATAAAACAAAACTACAAACTTTTTTGTTTCCCCAGTCTTTTCGTCCCTGCATTCATCAGTCCACTTTGTAAAACGTTTTTCTTTTCTCCGGGTTCTTCATTGTAGTGGTCTGTGTCATATTCACAAATGTTAACTTTCTTAACGTATTACTTTTTCTTTTTTTTAAAAAATCCATATCGTGGCTCCTAAATTTTTTCTTCGAAGAGGTGACTTCTTCTTAGAAGAAGAACTACGTATAGATTGTAGCTTTGAATCACGTGGTTCTTCAGTTTGGCTTTTTTCAGGATATGTTTGGATGGATGACACTGTCTCATTTTCAGGGTTTGCTAAATAATTAAACAATTCTCGATTCAATTCATTTCTGAGAGCCCGATTTTTCAATTTCTTGATGTCTCTTGAATCAACAATTTTTTTGTAAGTCTTCCGATTAGGATTCGATTCATTGGACTGAAAATAGTACATAATTTGAATGTTTGTTACATTTATAATGACTTAAAAATCCATGATAATCATACCTTTTTATTAAGCTGTGGACTTGGTGTTTCATCTGATGATACCACATTCGAATTGTTGAATAATTGTAAATTTGCTCGAGATTTATTTAGTCTATTTGGTATTTGAGGCGTTTCTAATGAATAATTTGACATACTGGGGTCATTGCGTTTGGAAGCAATCAACGGTGTCACTGAACGATGACTCTGCAATTGGTTAGAGCCTCCTCTAGATTTATCAAACTCACGTTGAGTGAGAGGTGTTTCAATTGAAACATTTGATGTACTGCGGTCTCTGCGTTTAGAAGCAGTCAACGGTGTCTTTGCACGATTACTCTGCAATTGGTTAGAGCCTCCTCCGGCCTTATCAAACTCACGTTGAGTGAGAGGTATTTGAATTGAAGCATTTGATGTACAGCGGTCTCTGCGTTTAGAAGCAGTCAACGGTGTCGTTGTTCAATTACTCTGCAATTGGTTAGAGCCTCCTCCGGCCTTATCAAACTCACGTTGAGTGAGAGGTATTTGAATTGGAGTTGCAAGATGACTCTGTGAATTTGTTGACGTTTTCCTTGATTGTTGAAGTTCATATTGCAGCTGAGCAATGATACTATCTTTATCTTGAATTATTGATTCATACTCCAAGGAATTTTTCATCTTGTTCACATGATGGAGCATTTTATTTTCGACAAAAGTTATACTTTCTTCATTGGTATCTAATATGCAAAGAAAAACAAAAAATTTCGAAATTCTTAAGATTTAATTTTTTATATCTGATAATTACCAGTGAACTTTTTGCCGTTTCATTTTTTTTAATTGAATTTTGTTTGTCTTTATGATTGTTAAATTTTACTTTTTTTGCCCGTTGATCTACTTCATTCATGGCAGTACTTCGCCGTTTGCTTGGTTTTGCCCACCTGTGTTGTTCCTCTCGATTTTCAAGATGATCTGTGCTTTCTGTAAGGTACATTAAGCCATGTAATTATATCGAATTTTGGTAAACTTGCAAGTAAAGTCAAGATATTATTTATTCACACATACTTGCAACTGCTAGAATAGCTGCAACCTCCGATATAGGCTCATTATTTTCATCACAACCAGTTGTCACATATGCATCATAAGGGAATTTATTCTTGGTTTCATCAAAGTCAATAATATCTTTTACTGGCTTCATAATTACTTGCGATTTGTCAAAATAGAACCGTACTGCAGCGTAATTTTTCTCATGTTGATTGCCATCTACTTTTTCAATGTTCTTTTTAACTGCATTTGCATTCCCTGAGGATGTTTTTGCATGTCTTTCAACATCTTTCACGGATTTGGACATTTTTTCGTTTGACTTAGCTTTGGCTAAACTTCCATGGTTCAAATGATTAGAGATTTTTTTGCTTTATCAGTGCTAGACGAAGCTTTAGTCTCTTACTTCTTTTTCGACCCATATTTTAAGTTCTGACTGTGACAGATAGAAAACACGTGTAAATAAGTATTCACAGTCATTAAAAATAATAAAATAAAGATTATAATTGATACTACGGTATAAAAGTTGTAGATGACTAGGATATAAATATAACGTAGCAAACACGATTCAACCAATTTTAGGTTATAATTAAAAATGTTATACTTATCACATCTTTCTGGTTAGATTCATTGATATATTTACGTTTTACTTTTACTGGATCCTATTGGCAATAATCAAGTTGCTTTTACACGTTCAATATTTCAGAATCAGATTAAACAAATAACAAAGTTATGCCGGATAAATGAATTCAGTAATTCAGTCTCAAAATGCCGGTTCGATGTTTTCAACTCTGCGGCGGTTACAAGATTGACGATTATGGCGCGACCGTCGTTGCTCTCTCTTCGTTCTTTGAAGTTTGAACAGCACATTCGGGGCTTGACCGCTAAAGTCGAGATTTGAGCAAGACGACCGTTGTATTCGTCGTAAGCCAAAAGCATTTAGATCTTTAACTGAAAATTGATCATTTAAATTTTTCGGAGAAGAACATAAATTCCTTTTTGTAATATAATAAATAAAAAATATAGTTTTAATCTAAGTGTGATTTAATCAGAAGCTCTTACTTTTCTACGTCACCTGGACTTATAGTACAAGTAATTATAAACTTTATTCTGTAATACATAATAATAATAATGTGTACGAGAAAAATTTTTATTTTGTTCTGCTGAAAAAATTGTTTTCACTTACAAAAATCAATATCATTTGTAATTAAGTTCAAAAACTGTTGAAATGTTGAATTACAGTAAAAATTCTACTGTTTATTTCTTGTAAAACGTGTAAATGATTGATTTGTACTTTTTTTATTCATAAAAAACATTCACACAAAAAATGCAATAAATTAATCTTAATTTTTTTTTAGTACTTGATTAAGTGGTGTGATCTTTATTATTCTCATGAATGATATATGCTTATATTGCAGTTGAGATCTTGTACAATATCAACCATGTCACCATATCATTTAAAAAGGAAAAATCCTACGCTATCAACGCCCAAAACCACAAGATTTAACCGAAAAACGAAAAGAGAAGAAATAGACTCAACAACCTCTACTGACTCTAGTTTAGAAAATGAAAATGGGCCAGATAAATTTGAAGTAACTATGCAACTTTATAAAATTTAACATTATTTACTTTTGAATACAACATTTTAATTATTCATGTCGTTTATTAATAGCTGGTTGAAGAAATTTTGAGAGAATTAAAAGATAATTTTAATAGCAGTGCTGAGCTGACAACTGAATCTTCAAGTGAATGTTCAACAAATGTACCTGTTAATTGTAGTCCATTATCTCAGATTATAAACATTGGTCCACTACAAGAAAACTTACTTGATTCGACTCAGGTAAGCATTTCAATTAAAATCAGGAAAATCATAATTTTATATCATATCATAACTTTTCAGAATTTAGATTCATCTAACACTTTCTTGAGCACAGACAATGATGAAGATTTTCGTGGGTCATTTGTTACGTAGATGACGATGATGATAGCGTGAGTTTGTTTAATTTTCTAAAACTTGTAATCCACTGCTCATGACTTTTAGAGACACTTTCTCATGATAAGAACGCCTCAACTAAATGATATTTATGAATCAAAATTGATTCTCAAATTGTAAGAAATATTATTCTTACTTACAAGACTCATCATTTTAAGTAGCGAGTGTTAGTAAACTATTTACCATTTAAACTTATATTGCTATCATAAAGCATTGTCCCAATAAATAAATAAAAAGAGTACTGGGAGAACATAGAAGTTTTAACATTCACAAACAGAAACATCAAAATCCAAAATTATGATTTGTATTAGCTGTAACTTATTTCTAGTATAATATTAATACATTACAACAACTTACAATAATATAAATATTTACACTTATATTATGATATGTATGTACAATACATATCATGATACGTATTTTTCAATTAAAAATGAATCTTGAAAAATCATTGTTAATTCTTACTCACTGTGGTAAGCAAATTGATAGAATAATTTTACTGTATACGAGAAATAAGTTACATCTTATATAAAACGTTGCTTACAATTTTTATTTCTCCAAAATACTTTTAAATGTACACATTGAATATTACTAGTTAACTTTGAATTGAACACTAAAGCAATATAATGCATTTCAATTATTATTTAAGTCTTCTATTCACATATTTTGAGTATAGAGTATACAGAATAGGAGCTTTAGTTTCAATATTTTATGATAATAATTTGGATCAATAAATTTAAGGAGAAGCATTCAAGTTCAGACCTTGGTTAAAATCAAATGTATAAATATAATATAATTTAACGTCCCATAAAAAATGTGCAATAACCTCAACTCATTCAATATAAACTATATAACTGTACGGCCTGCTTCATGTGCAATAACAATTTTTAAACTCTGAAAGTTGCTTGTAGAGGATCCAAACCCTATTAATACGGTTGAATATTGTACTAATTTTAAACATAAAGCCAGCCTACCACGAAGAGCATATCAGTAGTAAAAAATTATAGCCCCATAATTAACCCTTGTTCAAAAATAACATCATTGAATGACGTTATTTCAAAACTCACAAAATGACAATATTAAATACGTCATTTACTGATCATGATATAATTTATGGCAAGACGTCTTTTTAACCGATAAATAAGTTATGAATAGTACGTAATGAGACCTTTGAAGTTGACAGCAGTTTGTCAGCAGACTAAGCATAATGCTTCTTGCATTGATACTGGGGAAGAGATGCGCCACTTACGGTGACAAAGCAATCTTATTCTGAATCGTATCCTATTCAATAAGTGAGGTGTGGTTTTGGTAGGCAAAGATATTCAAATTTGTTTTTTTTTATTATATCGTTTACGTAAATACTTTTGAAAATATGATTACTTCCACTACATTCCATTAAAAAACGATTTTTATTGTATTATAAGTGAGAGAATTTGTAAGCTACATATCAGCTTGCTCTATTTGAAAAAACCAGGCCATTTTTCCTCGATTTTTTATAACAATATCGTTCATTGCACATATTTCACTTTGACTTGTTGCACCAATAATTTTGCCCTGCTTCTTTGTAAAATAATTGAAATTTTTATGAATTTAACAAAATAATTTTAGAGTAGGCTTCTGATGATTTTCAAATAATACATTATCTTATTCTTTGATTCAAGGCAGAATTCGGAATTAGATTTATGTAACTTTCTGGAAGAGCAAAATGAATTGAGCGAAGATGACTATGAATATCAAACGATTGAAATGGGAGAAAATATAGAAGGCCCGGAAAATCACTTGAAAAAGTTACTGGACAAAGACGAAGCAAATGGGATAATTCCTGCTCAGTTAATGTCAGCGTTCCCGAAATTTTTTTCGCAGTTCTTAAGTATGCCCTTATTCATAATTTATCGCAGACAGCAATAGCAGATTTATTCAAAATGTTGAATTTGTTTTTATCAACTTCTGTTTTACCTCAATCGAGGTATTTAGTTGATAAGTTATTTAATCAAAAAGAAAATATCATCTATCATGCTTTGTGCCCTAAGTGTAAAGGCTATATAAAAGAATTTGATCGTGAAAGTGATTACATGGCACGATGTGAGCCATGTGAATTGGAATTTGGTTTAAAAGACCCCACTTATTTTGATTATTTCGTGTCAATGAACCCCGAAAAAGAAAATGCTCAATGTCTAGAAAAAACTGGTCTTACTACGAATCGGTGTCAATAAAAATAAATGAAAATTATATGGGCTTTAGAGATATTTACGACGGTATGTTATAAGCAATTAATGAATTGTCTGACTGACGAAAAAAAAAAATTTGTAACGGTTACTTTTAATAGCGATGGTTCACCAATATTCGAAAGTTCTACGTTTTCTGTATGGCCGATTCAAATTGTAATTAACGAAACCCCTCTTAAAGTGAGAATGAATCACTCCATTGTGTGCGGACTGTGGTTCGGAAAGCATAAACCAGACATGAATGTGTTTCTTCAACCGTTTGTAAGTCAAATGAATAGACTAGCAAATGATGGTATAACGGTCAGTATGCCATCCGCGTCTCACAAAATATTCGTGTATGCAATTTTTCTTGTGTTGATTCTGTTGCGCGTGCACCCATGCAAGGTATCACGCAATTCAACGGATTTTGGATGTAATTGGTGCTTACACCCAGGATATTATATACGTATAGGAAGAGGTGGATGTGTCAAGTACATTCTTATGGAAGATGTAATACCTAACAGAAATCATCACGATACATTGCAACATATGCAACAATCCATTGAATCTGGAGAATCTGTGTATGGAGTTTTAAAACAATCAGCCTTGGTACATTTGACTAACTTTAATATTATAACTGGATTCGTTCCTGATCCTATGCACTGTATCAACCTTGGTATTGCGAAGCAATTTGCAAAATACTGGTTAGATACAAGTAGCAAGCTATATTCATTAAGTAATCAGGAAACTAAATTAATTGATGATATTCTTAAAGATATTAAGGTACCGAGCAAATTAACTAGATTTTCTTGTGCTATCAGCAAAGAAGCTGTTGGAAAGCGCGAGAATATGAAAATTGGGTATTATACTACAGTACCATTGTTCTCTTGCAAATTCCGAGGTTTGAAAATTTTATTCAACATTGGTGTTATCTTGTAAAAGCTTATTATATTCTGTTGCAAGATAATATCAGTATGGAACAAATTTATGAAGCAGATCATTTACTAAAAACGTTCATCGCATTGACAGAATACTACTATACCAAATCTGCTATGACTTCCAATGTTCACCAGCTCATGCACTTGACTCAAACCGTAATCAACTGGGGTCCATTATGGTCACATTCTGGTTATGGGTTTGAGAATGGAAATGGGAAAATTGTCCAACAAGTCCAAGCTGCTAAAGGAGTGGTACATCAAATTTGTAGGAATATTGGAATGAGCAGAAGTGCGATGATACTTAAAAAATTTTTACATGAAAATGACCCAGATTCAATGATTTTAGATTACGTCACACACTTAGAAAATAGAGAATCTTTGAAGACTCATAAAACGGAACTATGTAGATACTTTGGAAAAACTAAACGTCCACGAATTGGTTGGATAAGGGAACTTGATTTAGCAGATTCAGCATTAGTATATAAGAAAATGATAAAAAATGATTGTTTATATTTGTCTTGTAGTAGGAATCGATTGCGTTCAAATAATTCTTATGCTCGTTTGTTTAATGGAAATTTTGTAAAAATCCATTTTTTCATTGTAGACAGAGAGAAAAAGCTTGAGTACACGATAATCAACGACATAAATATTTCAGATATTTTTCAAAATAACAATCTGATCGATTTTCATATTAAAAAAATATCATCGATTGACGATACTTTATACGCGGTTGATACACATAATATTGAAAAAATCTGTTTGCATGTTGAATTGCAAAATCAGATGTACCTGACCCCTTTGCCTAATTTAGGTTCATATTAATTATAATTAATTCTTTTTTGTATGATATCTTAATCATATTTTATTATATTTTATATGTTAATAAATCATATAATTATTCATGCAATAAATGATTTAAAAAGTTAAATTTTTTCTTTTCAATATTTTACGTATAAATTAAGTCATTATGTCAATTAATATTAATTTATTTAAAAAAAAATATCGTTTTTAACAAACAACTCTCCATCAGATGAAAAATAACGTTATTTCATGTACAATAACATTCAGTTTTAATGAGAAAATGTTGATATTATTTTGGTAAAATGTTATCATTTTAAGTAAGAAGCTCTCGGCCAATGGATAAAATGACGTTACTTATACTTGAAAATGACGTTCTTTTGGTTCCAAATCCAGACACGTCGAATGATGTCATGAATAACGTCAATTATATTGTCCGGACAAGATGTCCGAAATATACGTCATTTTTTTCAATAGGGATCACTGTCTTTTGAACGATAGTAAGACATTTTGCAAAAACTGAGTCGCTTTCTATTTTCGTATGCCAAAATTTCCAGCATTATGCGTGGTATGCCACACACTAACACATAATTTATTTTAAATTTCTCGCAATAACTCAAACTGCTCTTGCTTATTAAGTTTAATATACTATAGAGCAATTTTATATTACACCTCAAAAGTAAACTTAAATTAGTACTTTCAAATAAATTATTACAGTTACAAGAATTACAATTTTCTTGTATATTCGTTTGAGTAATAATGTAACTTTTATGTTTCTAACTCACCTTTTTGAAAATATTTTAATGATTCTAATATTGTTTTCATTAAATTTAAAAACTTGATTTATTATTTTTTAGAAATCCAATTCAAAAGAAGATATTAAACAGATGTCATCCAGTATTCCCGATGAAGACAATAGTAGCAATAACGGTCATATCAACGTATCAATAGCTACGAATGGTGATCTTACTTTACCCGATGTCTTGCATTCGCAAACATCTTACAAAATTCTTGCAGAAACAGATAATTTGGGTAATGAATACGTCAATGAGAATGTAATGAGCGATGTTCTCAAAGTACGTATATTATTCATATTAAACAAATACTCGTTAACTTAATCACTCTTTAGTCGAAATACGCTTTCTTATAAATAAATACATACACTGGCTTTGGGTGGGTTCTGCTTAAACACAATGAAACATAAAATGCGTTTTTTTGATAGTAGAAGTGTCACTTCTATCTACCTGCCATACGAAGATCAATCTTAAAAGGTTTGAGCTCAACGAAAATACTTAGAAATTGTGAAGGGTACTCACAGCCTCACAACAAAGTTACTTCAAACGCTGGGCAGGGTGTATAAATTAATTCAAGTAAGCCACGAAATTGTAGAAAAGTCCGTGCTTACGCTCAATAAAATTGCTAAAATGTAAAAAAACACATACATGTACTACCTAATTTAACAGTAACTAATTAATTCGATGTTGTCTCAGGATCAACTGAACGTTTCAATTATAAATGTTCCCATGGAGATTGAATTGCAAAAACGAGCACATGGGCACTATCAAAACAAAAACAACACTCACAGAAGATTCTACCAAACCAAAAATAGGTCAGAAAGAAGAAAATAAGAATACAAAAAATCCGAACAAAAATGACTCAAAGGGGAAAGAAAATCAGAAAAAAATACTCTCCAGCGCATCTTCCAAAAAAGTATTGAATAATCTCGAAAGTGGCAATAAAAATTTGAAAAGGAAAAGTACTGATCAGCGTGACAAAGATTTGACCAAAAAATTGAAAGATGCAGAATCTGTGATTAAAGATTTAAAAACAACTATTAAAGAAAAAGACGATGAAATAAAAGTATTGAGGCAACGGAATGGTGGCCTGCAGGACCAAATATTAGATAGAATGGAAGAATATGGTAAGATTTATTAGTGTACATCTCTTAAAACATTTTCAATTTTGAAGGTAAAACAATGTTAAGGGGATTTTATACATGGAACTATGTCATGCAAAACGAGTGATCATTTTCGCGCTTTCTCTCTCTTTAGCATCTCTCAGTAATTTTTTGTTGTACGTACGTTCACAAATGCAATGTTTTAGTTACATTATTAGTGAGGATTAAATTTTCAAACATTTTCATATCATTCAAAATAATTTTTTATACATCTTTTACTTTTTAATGTAAATTGAAAATTAACTGTGAATTTACTGTGAATCGAGAATTAATTGTGTATTTGAAAATATCTGATTTATTTTTCAAATTAATTATTTGTTTGCAGTTGCTAGACAGATTAATCCATATTGTTCTAAAATAAAAGGAGATTTGCCTATCGGAAGAATCAATTTTGAGACTAACAAGGTAATAAATTTATGTTTTGATAAGGTATCATTCATACATAAGAAACTAAAGCAAAGGCATATACTGCAACGTATTGGCTCTTTTAGCGCGTGCTCGGGAGCCGCGAGTGCACACAAGACGAGTACTTCTCGTACGCTTGCTTATGTAGTGCTCAGGCCTCGGGCCGCGCTTGCGTCGAAGTATACCGTCGGAGACTTACCGGTGTAAGGGAACTCTGCCGGCCTCGAACTGCTGTTAGATTTTATTTTATTAGACCCGGGCGAACGTTGCACGGTGAGCCTCGGCGGGTCTTATTACACTGAGTGTGTCTTACGCGCCTGAAATTCGTAAGAAGGAAGGTGCGTAAAGACGTAGATTCGGGTATCAGACTTGTAATGTTCAGTTGTTATTAATTGAGTTTATTTATTTATTAATTCTATGTAAGTTAAATGTCTTTCTTTATTTTTGACAATTAAATGATACTATGGAAAAACGACTTAATTCGATCAATTTAAATAGAGAGTACACGCAGAGACGTAGCGATAGCTTTACAAAGATCGTCTACTTTTGCCGAGAGAAATACACTTCTATGCCGAGATACAAATTTAGTTTACCGGAAGAAATACGCTGCGGTGTTGCTCTGGTTGTCGGACTCTCCTGGAGATGACGAGGAACGAGGCTGCTCTACTCTGCGTGGACGCGGTGCGTTGACGGCGTCGACTGCTGCGGACACACTGCTGGGCTCACTGCTGGGCTCTTCCTTCACCTTGAATACGCGTGTGCTAAAATATACGGCGGACGCGAACCAGAAAGGAATACGAAAATCACTGTTTTATATCGCGACTAGGAGGTGGATTATAGGAGAGATTCAACTCGTCTTTCGGCGATTTGAATCTGCGTCAGTCTCTTGTATTTGCACTTCAAAGGCGAGAATTCAAACACCTGCGTGTGTTCTCGTAGAGTGTCAAGAAAGCAAGGTGACTTTACGCCGGAATTTACGCACTCGAACACAGTTAAGTGGCAGCGGTAGATTATTCCGTGGTAAGGTATGTTCTTCGCCACCAACTGTAGTCAGTGGCAAAGAAATGATCGATGAGACACGGATACTTTTTGGGGGTACCAGTGTGTAGTTCAAAGATCAATTCCCTGCATTTTGCCGGTGCGCTCCTTAAATAGGTCACGGCGCTCCGCTCTCGTTACGCTCGATCTTCGAGTCGAGCCGCCAAGATTTTCCCACTATTTTTGGGTCAATCTATGCGCGCGTTGAAATTCGCAATTAGTGCGACGAGGAGCAGTTTTTGGCAATCCACGCTGATTGCTCGAAACTGCATCACGTGGGTGACGTCATGTGGTCACTGATGCTGCGTGGGGGGTCCGGTGTCTTCTCTCTCTCTGCTCTGCTGCGGCCGGGCCTCTGGATGCTGTAAGTGGGGGAGCTCGCGTACGTGCACACGCGTATGCAAATGAGCTTGGCGGAGGGGCGACGTGAGCGCGTCGAGGTTCTCTCTCCTCGCGTACTCGTTTCGAGTGCACGCGCGTCTGCAAAGTTGTGCGTTTTGCCATACGTGCAGGCGCAAGCCGAAAAATACGTTGCATAAGCCCCCCTTGGATCCTATGTTTAATTTTATTGTATTGATCAAAATTAATCTAGGATTCAAATAAGAAAACAACGTATTTAAGTTTGGTTGTACTTCAACGAGTTCAACACATAATAAACGTTCTCTTTTATTGAATTTTTAAATGAAGCAAAATTATATTAGAGTTATTGCGGCAAGGCTAATCTATGAGGCTCTCCCCGCAATAACCTGAATCTGAGGTGTAACCTGAGTTACTTGATCGAGTGGCTTTGCTCGATTCATCAGTGGCGTGTATCGTACTGTCAGAGTCGAGTTCGCTCGTTGACCTGGTACGCACGCGCCGTCGCCGTTGTCTTCTCAATTCAGCTGCAATTCGCTGCTTGATGTCGACTACGATGTATTCTGTTAAGCTGGTGTCTGACACCAACGAGTAGTCGTCGCTGATTGTGATAGTTGACGGCGGCGATTCAGGTATTCGCCACGGCATCAGAGTAGCTTCTCGCTGTTGCTCGACCATGCTGGGTAGCTCTGCCAATGCAGCGAGTCGAGGTTGTTTTACCTCGTCCATGGAAATTTGTCGGGCTGCAGCGAGGACCTCCTGATTCCATTCGAGAATCCTTGCACGTTTGGCATTGATCTCGAACGTTGTCATAGTTGCTTCGTCTTGCTGATCATGTCGTCGTCTTCGTGAGGTTGACGGCATGATCAGCACTTCACAGCTGTCCACACACTCAATCGTGACTCGTAAGTTCGATTGTGTGGTCGACATGTCCGCTGAAACATATTTGAACACAATTATCATTAATTAATGCTAAGTTATTTTATTTACAACTAGCATTAGATTGACTTATACTATATTACTCTATTCCGAATCGATACTTGATGCGTCGAAATCGATTACATCTTCTGGTATTGATTCTTTTCTATTCTCTTTTCTTGGCCTTCTTATTCTTTTTTCGGCCAGAATTGCATTTATCTGGTACAGTTTTAGCATCTGCATCGCCAATGGGACGAGCTGCGGTAACAGATGACTCGATTGCGTCCTGACCTTGAGAAGCTGGGTCTCTGTTAACGTTCTCTCGAGGATGGCCCATATCTGCTTCCTCGTCTTCTTGTTCCGGGGAATAATCGCAAGGCCCTTCTCCTTTGCTTCGGCTATCTTTTGCCGCCTTCTCTGGTTCCGCTGCTGGGACGTTAGTCTGCCCATTCTCGTCTGCAAAATAAGGTTTTAATGACGTTATATGAAATCGTCCTCTTATTTTGCGCGTATGCGGCTGTATCACGTCGTAGGTGCACAGTGATACTTTTTTGTAGATTCGATAGGGACCCTCGTACAGATTTAATAGCTTCGCCACGGTATGATTTGCTGATGAAGCTACCCTTAGTGCTTTAACCAACACCAAATCGCCGATTTGGAAATCCTTGAATTTTACACGTTGATTGTGAAAATCTGCTCGGGCATTTCCAATCCGCTGCATCTGTTCTCTTGCTTTCTCGAGTACCTCTTCATGACTCAAAAGCCGTTGCTGAGACTTTACCAGATGCGTCCAAAGTCGTTCTGGTTTCCTTCCGGTGTGTAACTCCCATGGTGTAAAGCCCGTCGTTTCGTTGACGGTAGAGTTGATGACCTCGGCGATAAGAGAGCACCACACTGACCAGGTCTGGTGATTTTGTCCAACTAGCGTGCGTAGAAATCGGCCGATCTCCTTATTGTAGCGTTCCACGATATTGGATTGTGGGTGTCGTATCGCTGAAAAAATTACCTGGACACCTTGATTCTTCATCGCAGCTTGCCACGTTTTTGACGTGAACTGTGACCCTCTATCGCTCTGTATTTTCTCAACTTTCCCAAACCTTTTGAAGTAATCGTCTACAATGCGATTAAATGTGATATGGCAAGTTGCATTGACGATTGGGTACAATTGCGTCAATTTTGTGAAAACATCGACTGTGACCAACACGTATCGGTAATCTCGTATACCCGCCGGGAAAGGTCCTATGAAGTCGATTGATAACAGCTCATTTGGCCTTGTCGGCAGCATAGGTTGCGTCGGTCCTTGGATGGGCTGCGTGAATACCTTATTGCGCTGACAGGAATCGCATGTTTGGAGTATCTTCGCTGCTTGTTTGATTAAGTTGGGCCAGTAAAAGTCCTCTAAAATCATAGCAGTGACTTTGCGTGGTCCCACATGTCCGTACAGCTGATGGATTTCTGTAATTAAATCTCTTACTAAATTACGAGGTAAATAAACTTTTATACCATTCTTCGTTTGATACTGGTAAATTCCCTCGTCATTTTTAATTAACTTTTTGTCGGCTGTTTTCTGCAGCCGTTGGAGATGTTCATCTTCCTCTTGATGTTTTTTGATATCACGTAAGTCGCGCATGATTGTTTTATCCGGCTTACGTGCAAGTATTGGATAGATCGCTGGTCCCTCTTCTTGATTTTCATTTAAGTTCGGTATTCGACTCAGTGTATCGGCCAATACGTTCTCCCGTCCGGGAATGTACTTGAAAGTAACTCGATAATCTTGGATCGCCAAGCTCCACCGCAATAATCGTTGACTTACGAACTTGCACGTTCGTAAATACGTGAGTGCCTGGTGATCGGTTCTGACTTCGACGGAATATCCGTGAATATAACTACGAAATTTACTCAAAGCCCAAACGATGGCGAGTAACTCGAGTTCCGTCGTAAAATAATTTTTTTCTGCCCCTTTCAACGTGCGACTGGCCATGTACAAGATGCGGATGTCGCCCTCTTGGACTTCTTGACAGAGCGCTGCTCCCAGGGCAAGATTACTTGCGTCGGTATACAAAACATATGACTTGTCTTTTATCGGATGTGCAAGAGTCAGCTTCTCGCAGAACAAATTTTTTGTTGCCTTAAATGCAATGCTTTCTTCGTCCGTCCACTTCCATTCAACTCCTTTTTTTGTCAATTCAATCAACGGTGCACTACTTGCTGCAAGTTGACTTGTGAATCGAGCGTTGAAATTGATTAGCCCGAGGAAACCCTTGACTTCGGTCGGATTTCTCGGAGTCGGGAATTCGTGGATCGCCGCCACCTTTCTTTTGTCAATTGTCAGACCTTGCGGCGTAAGAATAAATCCAACAAATTTTATTTCTTTACGTGCTGGCTCGAACTTGGCCAAATTGATTGTTACTCCTTCTTTTTCAATCCGAGTAAACAATTCGTCAATGTCCCGTAGGTGTTCATCGATCGTTGGCGATATTATCAACCAATCGTCGACGAATGCGATTACTTTTTTTTCAAGTCCTCTTAATACATTCTCTGCTGCGCGGTTCAGTGCCGAACTACTTATGCGCAATCCGAAAGGTACTACTGTGTATTGATAAGTTTTACCCTGATGCAGAAAACCAGTGTACTTGCGAGATTCTTTTGCAAGTGGAACTTGCCAGAATGACGATCGCAAGTCCACGCTTGACATAACGCCGATCTTATTGCATTTGCGCAATACTTGATCAATCTCTTCACTCCCATCGTGATCCTCAACCATTCGTTCATTTATCTGTCGCGCATCAAGACATAATCTCACAGAATTCCTTCTTTGGCACTACCACAAGCGGGTTGATAAATGGCGTCGTTGATCGTTCGATAATGCCATGCGTTAGCATTTGCTCGATCTGTTCGGATACCTGATCGCGATATTTCATTGGGACTGGGTATGATTTTATCGCGAAGGGTTCCGTATTCTTCATTTCGATGTAGTGTTCATATGACGTGAAACGTCCAGGGGTTTTACGAAATATGTCTTTGTGTTTTAGACATATTTTGGTTAATTCTATTTTCGCGGACTCGTCAAGATCGGCCGTGTTTAACACGTTTGTAATCTCCTCATCGCACGTGTCGATGTGCGTGATCGCGTCCGCGTTGTTTCCTTCGCGTTCGTAATTTACAATTACTTGACTGTCTTCCTCGTGATCGCGTAGCAATACCAGGCGCTTTGTCAGGTCAACGATTGTATTGAAATGCGTAAGCGCGTCTACGCCGAGAATGCAGTCTTTCGCTAATTTTGGTACAATTAAGAAACTAATTTGCTTCGTTACTTTCTCAATTGTGATGGGCATTAATACTTGCCTCTTTATGCGCACCGATTTTTCACCGGTGAAACCGCTTATTTGTGTGTTTGTCACCGGCAACATGGGAAATTGGTTAAACGATCTCGCGTGCCGGATATAATATAACTCGCTCATGCATGATACGCGGGCCCCGGTGTCAATGAGTGCATTAACCGTAATGTTTTGCCCGATTCTTACTCGTATGCATGGGCATTCGATAACGTCTGCCCCCCTTAATCCCTTCGCGATGTCTTCTTCGAGTAATTGTTTCTCGTATCCTCGTATATCGTGTAAATTGGCGGAGCGGCTGTGTGTCTCGCGAAAGTCGCGTCCGAGTTCAAACGCACAGCCTCTTCTAGTTTTCCGACTCATTCGCGTAATCAAGCATCGCGTCGGTGTTTTCTACCTCGTCAATTGCTTGCGTATTACAAGCGTCGACTTCCACGAGTCTGACATTGCTTGTCGGTCGCGGTGTAAACGGGCGCGATCGCGTTTGATTTTGATCATATGAAGTATTGGGTCGTGAGAAAACGCGTGTCGGTGTCGTTGTCGGCGTCGTTGCGTCGGCCTTCTGAGTCCAATAGGGCTCTTTTCTTATCACCGGTCGCGTTGATATACGATTCGCGTTCAACTTCCCCATATTATCGAGTCTATCTAAGAACTCGATCAAATCGTCTACGCGTACAATGCGTTGCGCGATGATCGCGTTTTGAGTCGCGTCATCAAAATGTCTCGAAAACTTGTCGACCATGTCGATCTCAGCCGGCGGCTCGTCCAAGGCTTTGATTTGGTTATAAATCGCGATAATGTACTCGCTTCGCGATTGGTTTTTCTCCGCGTCATAATACCCGAATTCGAGTTCTTCGCGTTTGCGCACTTGGTGCATTCTACTCCAAAAGCGATTTTTAAACCTTTCTTCGAACTGCGCGATTGTTTCGACTTGCGCTTCGATATGTTCCCACCATTCGCTTGCCGATGCGCGAAGGCTTTGACGAATCACATGTTTAAAATGTCCCTCTGTGATTCCGACCGCCGCGATGTATTCGCGTAAATTTTTTAAATATTTAATCGGCTTGTCACAACAATCGGCTGCAAATGTGGGCATTATTAATTTAGCGGGTTGCAAGAAAGCGGGTCGTGCTTGAACGTGCGCTGCATTGGGTGGGTTCGCGTTAGCTTGTGGTACTGCCAAAGAAAACGCGGACTGTGGCTGCGCACGGTCACGCACTGTGATCGTCAGATCTCTCAACAATCTCGCAATCTCATCGAGCCTGCGATCAGTCATGTTTGCTCGCTGCTCGCCTTGCATAATCCGCAAATTCTGTGCTTCGAATTGCGATTGCGTTCTGTTTGTGGGGACGTCCGTCGCTACTGACGAATATGATGGTGGTGGCGGTTCGAAACACCTCGTATCACCGTTCGGCTGTAACGTGCGGCTTCTCGAACGCGTCACTACGGGGTCGCGCGCTCGAGCACCTTGCGTTACATCATCCAACGACATCGATCTTTCGAGTTCGTTGTCGTCTGGTAACTCGCATTCCTTCGTCGGTGTTCGACAAGTCATTGTAGCTATCTTCTACTGATCGTCTCTGCGTGTAGGTATTTAAACATGCGAGTCTCTCGTCAGATGTGGATGCTGTGTCTTATCTCCGATAGGAATGCGACTTTGCTCCTTATCTGTTTTCTGCCGCGGCGCGTACTTATTTTCAGCGATGCTAATTCGGATTTGCGAATTACTCAAGTGTTACATTCACTTGTGAATTTTACAATTCTCAATTGAATGTTTGTTTGTAATTTATTTATTTCAAACTCGAACTGTTAATATTACGCGGTCGCGTTTCAGCAACTTGTGTTTGCTATCTCGCGTAATTGAATCTATGCCTGTTTACGCAATTTTTTATTATTGTTTATAACAATTAATTGCAACACATTACAAGTCCTGATTCTTTGTGTTTGTATAACACGGATGGGGTTTTCTTCGCGGTTGACTTTACGTCTTAAGCTCGCGATTTTATCACGGTCGCCGAAATGCAAAAACTGTCGCGGTTTTCTTGTGACTACTTCGCGACTATTTTATTTCAATTTTATTACGAATGTTCAAACAACCTAATTGCAAATTAATCGCGGTCGCCACGAGTGCGACCTGCTTTATTTCAATTATTTAACAACTTATTACAAATACCGTCCTGTCACGGTCGCCACAATGCAACGTATTGGCTCTTTTAGCGCGTGCTCGGGAGCCGCGAGTGCACACAAGACGAGTACTTCTCGTACGCTTGCTTATGTAGTGCTCGGCCTCGGCCGCGCTTGCGTCGAAGTATACCGTCGGAGACTTACCGGTGTAAGGGAACTCTGCCGGCCTCGAACTGCTGTTAGATTTTATTTTATTAGACCCGGGCGAACGTTGCACGGTGAGCCTCGGCGGGTCTTATGACACTGAGTGGTCTTACGCGCCTGAAATTCGTAAGAAGGAGGTGCGTAAAGACGTAGATTCGGGTATCAGACTTGTAATGTTCAGTTGTGTTATTAATTGAGTTTATTTATTATAATTCTATGTAAGTTAAATGTCTTTCTTTATTTTGACAATTAAATGATACTATGGAAAAACGACTTAATTCGATCAATTTAAATAGAGAGTACACGCAGAGACGTAGCGATAGCTTTACAAAGATCGTCTACTTTTGCCGAGAGAAATACACTTCTATGCCGAGATACAAATTTAGTTTACCGGAAGAATACGCTGCGGTGTTGCTCTGGTTGTCGGACTCTCCTGGAGATGACGAGGAACGAGGCTGCTCTACTCTGCGTGGACGCGGTGCGTTGACGGCGTCGACTGCTGCGGACACACGCTGGGCTCACTGCTGGGCTCTTCCTTCACCTTGAATACGCGTGTGCTAAAATATACGGCGGACGCGAACCAGAAAGGAATACGAAAATCACTGTTTTATATCGCGACTAGGAGGTGGATTATAGGAGAGATTCAACTCGTCTTTCGGCGATTTGAATCTGCGTCAGTCTCTTGTATTTGCACTTCAAAGGCGAGAATTCAAACACCTGCGTGTGTTCTCGTAGAGTGTCAAGAAAGCAAGGTGACTTTACGCCGGAATTTACGCACTCGAACACAGTTAAGTGGCAGCGGTAGATTATTCCGTGGTAAGGTATGTTCTTCGCCACCAACTGTAGTCAGTGGCAAAGAAATGATCGATGAGACACGGATACTTTTTGGGGGTACCAGTGTGTAGTTCAAAGATCAATTCCCTGCATTTTGCCGGTGCGCTCCTTAAATAGGTCACGGCGCTCCGCTCTCGTTACGCTCGATCTTCGAGTCGAGCCGCCAAGATTTTCCCACTATTTTTGGGTCAATCTATGCGCGCGTTGAAATTCGCAATTAGTGCGACGAGGAGCAGTTTTTGGCAATCCACGCTGATTGCTCGAAACTGCATCACGTGGGTGACGTCATGTGGTCACTGATGCTGCGTGGGGGGTCCGGTGTCTTCTCTCTCTCTGCTCTGCTGCGGCCGGGCCTCTGGATGCTGTAAGTGGGGGAGCTCGCGTACGTGCACACGCGTATGCAAATGAGCTTGGCGGAGGGGCGACGTGAGCGCGTCGAGGTTCTCTCTCCTCGCGTACTCGTTTCGAGTGCACGCGCGTCTGCAAAGTTGTGCGTTTTGCCATACGTGCAGGCGCAAGCCGAAAAATACGTTGCAATACATCAACAACAAAAATTTGCATGTTATTAGTAAACAACTATAAATATTTACAAAAAATTTTCGATTTTTGGCACACAATATACAATTATTCATAAAAATATTAGTTGTGTACAAATATCATGAACATTTTCAATGTCATCGTATGTACACTTGCACAAATTACATCTTATACAATACCTTGCCTAATATTTTGATATTGAAATTAAAACAGTATTTTTAATTTGTAAACAGATATATTGCGGCAATGATTTTTGGCTTGATACAGCGGTTTATTTCGAAGCCGTAACCGTTGCTGCAAGTGGTCTTGAAAAAACACGATTCAATAGATTTACTGTTACGATTGCTCGTAAAGTTTTCGGTACCGAAATAAAGCAATACAGCGTTACAGGAAGACCATGCAATTCCGTTCCAAATTCGGTAGCTAGACCACCCCTGGATCCCGCTAAATTGATGGCAATTCATAGTAAGTAAAATCTTACATTTATTTAATATGTAATATAAAAAATTTGATATCAAACATCCTTTGTGTTTTAGATATTTTTAAATTCTACTGCGAAGATGTATTAAAAAAAGATTCGGTAGAAATAAGACTTCTGTTACATAAGGTCAATGGTTTTATTTCGACAATGATAACTGAATCACGCAGAGATAGAGAAAAGACACCAAACGGACCAAAGAAACCAAAAGGACCAAAGAAAGATCCGAAAGTAAAAAGGGGTAAGAAAAATTTGAAATCGTTGGCCGCATCAGACTATGAAAGCGATGAAGACTTGATTACCAAAAAAGAAAGTGAAAAAGAGGAATCTGAAGAGGACAAAGAAGAAAATGACGATAAGCTAAATGAAGAGAGTGATGTAGAAGACGAGAAACAGGACGGAAATGACTTAGAAAAAGAGATTCCTGATGAAAATGACTCAGAACAAGAGATAAGTGAGACCAACGATTCAGATGAATACGCAGATAGTTCGCAAAAAAAGTCAGACGAGGAAAGTGTTCAAAATGAGTCAAGTGAAGGCGAAGATAATTAATAAATGTAAGATGTGCATTTTGTTTAATATTTTCGTGGAAATATTTTTGTTTTTACTAATACTTGGTACAAATACCTAGTCGTTATTTGATAGACGATCATTATAAAATAATAGTCTTTGAAACTAAATTCAACAGACAAAACAGAAAAATTACTCTTAAAAATTCTGAAGTTCATTCATTTGATTAGAAATGTAGTAGATAAATTAAATATGTAAGATGTCCGTTTTTGTTGAATATTTTTTTATAAAATATTTTATTTTTTAAAATAACTAATGACTAAAAGGTATCGTCATTTGATCGGCGATTTCCATAAAATACTAGCTTTTGAAATTTAATCTGATGATAAATTTAAAAAAAATTACTTGAAAAAAATTCTGTACTTTCAGAATAAATTAAAATATATGTTTGTTATGGATGTAATATTTGCGTTTATAGCAACATTTTGAAATACTTAATAGATAAGTTATAAAAAATATTTAATAGATAAGTTAACTGTTGACTATAAGGTATCGTTATTTGATCGGCGATTTCCATAAAATACTAGTCTGTGAAATTCATATACTAGAAATTAAGAAAGAAAAATTACTCAAAACAATTCTGTTCTTTCAGAATAAATTAAAATTAAGTACGTTTGTTATAGATGCAAGATGTGCATTTTTAGCAAAACTTTGAAATATTTAGTATATAAGGTTATAGATGCAAGATAAGCGTTTTTCGTTAAATATTTTTTAAAAAAATATTTTGTTTCATTGAAATAATTTTCAACCATCTAGGTATCGTTGTCTAATCGACGATTGCCATAAAATATTAGTTCGAAACTATATTTTCTGGAAATCATTGATGGAAAATTACTTACAGAAATTTTTTTAGTTCATTCAGAACAAATGAAAATTAGTATGTAAGTTAATGACGTAATACATGCTTTTTTGTTAAATATTTTATATATGATATTTTGTTTCATTGCAATATATATAGACTGCAAGGTATTGTTATTTGATCGACGATTGCCGTTAAATAATAGTCTAGAAAACTGATTTTGTTACCACCAACCAAAAAAGAATAATCATTATTAAAAATTCTGTAGTTCTCATAAATAAAAATTCGTAATAATAAAATATGATTATTTATTTATATTACGTTTAGCTATTTGTAGTAATTACTATAAGTTGGATGACTCGTGTAACAAAAGTATTTATCAATTTGGTAAACAATTAAAACAGCTTCATTAAATATGCAGGTTTTATGTTTTAGCAAAGCGTCGAATTTGCTAAATTGTTGTACTGCTTTTTGACGGTTTATCAATTTTTTGAATTTTAACGCAAAACCAACTTTAACTCTTTTGAAACCAGTAAAGATCGACTTCAAAACTCATAAATTCAATTGATAAATTTGACACCGTTTCAAAACACTTCAAAATTGTTGGACGTAGTTCAATATTTCCTAACCCCTTAAAAACCTATTCATCCTGGGTTCCTGAAAACTTCGCCAATAAAAACCAGTATCTTCGAAATGAGACTTAGCTGATCCGGAGAGAAACCAGTAAAAATTAATCACTTAACTGGACTTATATGGGCTTTCGATTCAGTCACATGAATATTTTTTCTGCTGGTATCAAGTCGGAATTGCAGGTGCAGATACCGACTTAAAACGAGTTAACCTTTTTTTTTATTGGTTTCATCTGGTTGCAATCAACAGGGTCATCATCATCTTCACTTATTGCAATTTCAGTAGGTTCTGGTAAGCCAAAAATCGACGCAACTCTTATCTTCACTATTTAAAATACTGTTAATATGAGATAAAGCTTCACTTTCTTTATTATTTTTAAAACCTTCTGTAAAAAATTCTTTAAACTGTTCCCATATTAATCGTCCATCAATATTTTCACTCAATATAAACCAAGCAAAATATTTCTTAACTGATAAGGTAACATTATAGTACAAGCTTCTTCAAATATTTTAAAAATTTGTTATCAGTTTTAATCAAACCCATCGCAATAGCCGTTTCTTGTATGTATTATATGTAACTTTTTCGTACGTACGTATATGAAATGAAGTTACTCTTTTATACGATTTAATATCAGTTTCAAAAAAAAACGTTCATTGTTTTTAGGAGAAACTACATTTAAACGACCAGCCGTGGCAAATTTTTGACCCTTTTTTCTTTTTTCCCAAATTTTTGTATTTTTGTTAAATTTATAATAATTTGTTATATTTATATATTTAATTTTTTGTGCAAAATTATAAGTTTTGTTTAAGTCGAACCAAGCAGTTAATGTAGTTTTGCCTTTTAATAAAGCTTCAGCTTCTTTATTTTCTTCATAAACTAAATTTTGCTGATTCTCAGTATGAACTGCTAATCGGACAACTGAATGACTTCTATCACATAAAGGAAATTCTTCAAAACGCCAACTAGCTTCCATAGGACTTAAATATCTACCATCTATATACTGTGTTAGTTCATCGTGAATTTCTGTAATACTGTCTTTTTTATTTTTTCTATTTTGCAATATGCTCTATCACTTCCTTTGTGTAAATAATCAAAAATGTACTTTATATTTTGAATGGAAGCACAATATTCAACATTAATATGGCATTTATATTTTTTTAATAAGAAAGGATTATACGGCACTACCATTGAATTATTAACTGGAATTTTAATATTACTATTTGAATTTTTGTAATAAAATATTTGTGATTCATCATTTCTCCTATAAAGTGGATAACCATTTTTTTGAAATTGAGTTTCGTACTGAAAGTTTTTAGGAAATTATTTTTACATTTTTCTTGATTTTCCACATAACATGGTGTTTTAGGAGTATGTGGACCATGTAACATATATTTTACAACTAATTTTTGTAAATGCTTATCATCAACTGGTATTTCAGCACAAATATGTTTATCTATATCTTCGAAAGTATTAAAACTATTATCAGGATGTAATGTCACTATAAGATGCACATGAGGCAAACCTCGTTTTTGAAATTCAACAGTAGATATATATGACAATACTTTACCAAAAATTTGTTTTTCCACTATGTATTTTAGTAACGATTTATATTTTAAGTAAAATAACCGATCTGCTAAGCTAGGTACACTATTAATAGTAGTTTCTACTGGATAATTTTTTAATTATATTTTATATTCTTTCCATTTCGGATTACACGCCATTGTAATAAATAAGTCTGGTCTTTTATGAATACTTCTCATAATTGCCATTGCATCTTGATAATTTTGCTGCATATATCTAGGACTACCAATATAAGTAGCAGGTAATATAAAAAGATTGCCAATTCTATCTATTTTGATTGAAAATTTTTCGAATTGTTCGATGCACTATTTATTACGTGATCTAATAATCCCTGGTAACACTCAATTCGCAATTGTTTTAGATTATTTCTCAGAAAATTCATTCGGTTATTTTCAATCATTACGTATGCATGAAGAAAAAATTGTTGAGTTAATTTTCCCGAGAATAATAATGGATTAAAACTTTTCGTTGCAGGTCTGTAAGCTAATCGATAAGAATAATATTGTAATGCTGTAATTTTTTTCCCGTATTTATCATTAGGTTTTTTCGAATATCCGATACTCCACCCCAAATCACCCTTAGGAAACAATATAGGAAATACCATTGGATCAACGTGTTGTGATAATTTATTTAAATGTAATTTTTTTAATATTATTTTCATTTTTTTGATAAACAAACATATCATAATTATCAGGCACTCCAGATTTAGATATAATTATAGCACCACAATCGGATGTCGTAGGCTTATTATAATTATGTTTTTGTTCGCAATTTTTACAAGAAATCTTATCTTTAACAAAAATTTCATGTAAATGTTTGTAAGATTTCTCATAAGGATTTTCGTTCATTACTTTAGTTAATATTTGCATATAATCAATAGTCCATTTCTCATTTGCTTTCAATCTCTTTTCCATAGCTTCGACATCATCATAAATATATAATTGTCCACAACAAGGTTTTTCATTCTCATCTGCATACAAACAGTTAGGAATAGTATGACAAACTTGTCCTTGAATTGTAAGATTATAAATACTTTTATAATTTTTTTGAATAACATTTGCGTTGAAAGTAGCAAAACAATATAAATTATTATAATAGCGAATTAAATATTTAAAATTTTTATCACTAAATAATAATTTTCTAATACTCTCTGGATATGTACTTAAAGGAGGTAAAACAACACTACCGTTGCGACAACATTTATATTTTTTAGTCTCTTCTTTCCAATAAACTGCATAACAAAATTTACAAGTATATGTCATATCACCAAAATTTGATTCTTCAATTATGGATTCGGTATCTAATTTCAATTTTTTTCGGTAACATTGTACAAATCATAAGTCATTTTACGTTTAGTAGGCTTAGGGTCAACATAAGCAGAAGAATATTGCATTTTTTCGTTTTTGATAAGATTATTTGGTTCTTTTTCATATGAAAAATGTTGTATGACATTAAAATGACCATTATCGACATTACCACTAACATTTGACAAATGATAACATAGAGTTTGCCCACATTAAAAAAGTTCATAGGTGGTGTGGAAACAATATAGTTCATATTTTATTAATGATATGGTTTATTACATATTTTAACATTTTTAATCTTGCTAGGTGTGCAAACTATATTATACGTAAACATTCAACTACCGAATTATTAAAGACAAACTCTTTTATTAAAGACAAAATTTTTTTATTACAAAATAAAATATTTAATCCTAACGGGGGGGTTGGCGAGCGGAGCGAGCAGGGGGGCGCTAGCGATACCCGTGGTGGCTTCGCCCACGTAAAATTTGTAAGGAGTAGGAGAATATTTATAAAAACAAAATAAAATTTTAGATTTTTTTGCATAAAGACATTCAGAAATATATTTACAAAAGTGCTTCAGGGTACACTATATTTTTCGTTTTTCCGTTCGGAATGAACATGAATAAATCGGAAGGTTTACCGACGCGTGAACAGGCTACATACAGTTGTCCGTGTGAAAAGCACGGGTTTTCCAAATCAATTCCACAAACTTGTAAAGATTGTCCTTGCGCTTTATTGATGGTCATCGCGAAAGCAAGTCGTATGGGAAACTGCAATCTTTTAAACTCAAAAGGCATGTCAGTTGGTATCATAGGAATACTTGGCAGTAGAACATCAGTACCCTTATATTTGCCATTTAAAATTGTAGCTTCAATGATATTTTTCATTAGCTTTTTCACTGCAAGCCTTGTACCATTGCAAAGTCGTGGTGGATTTATGTTCCGGAGAAGAATTATGGGAACACCAATTTTTAACGTTAAATCGTGTGGAGGCATACCTGGTAAATCAAGTGAATTTAAAAATTCTGTGGGATAATGGACAACTTCGTCTTGGTTAAGTACTGTGTCGATCGATTTATAATTTGTAGGTTCTCCGGGTATTTCATTTTGAATGGAATAGTTAATTAGGTTAACATCGTTGTTTGTAGCTGCTAGGATAGCACGCTCGCTAAGCCATTTATGACTTGTATAGTTTTGCGTGAGATGTGGGAAAACCTTCTGAATTAACTGACTCCTTGACGCAGTTGTAGTACAAAAAGTTGGTGGCATTGTGATTAATTGCGTCGACGTGTGTGTAACCATTTTTCCATTGCCAATGTCTAATAACTGTTGTGCGAATAGCTCGGCGGATGAATCATTTTGTAATTGAACCCGCATATTTTTTTTTAAGCGCAATGTTTTTACATTTTTCCACAAAGTAGATGACTTCAGACACGCATTAAGTTCATCAGCTGGTGTTGAGCGTGGAATTACTGGTAAAGTTTGTCTGAAGTCGCCGGACAATAAAATCAGCGCTCCCCCGAAGGGTGCACTATTTTCCCTCAAATCTTGCAGTGTACGATCAAGTGCTTCCAAGGCTTTTTGTGGGCCATTGTACATTCGTCCCATATAAGTTGACATGTTTGTAAAATTTTTCCCATGCCGGAATTTTTAGTTATATTGCATGTTGGCGTCTCAGTAACATGCAAATTTAAGGGCAATTTTAATGCAGAATGTGCTGTTCTACCACCATCTAAAAGTGTTGCGGCAATGCCAGATGAAGCAATGGCAAGAACAAATTTATTTCGTGACCGAATTTTCGCTAGAAGGAGTGAAATAAGGAAAGTTTTTCCTGTCCCTCCAGGTGCATCAAGAAAATGCAATCCACCGATGTTATTGTCTATAGCACTAATAATAGTATTGTAAACAACACGTTGTTCCTCAACTAATTTCGGTAGATTGGTTGAAACGAAATCTTTTAATTCTTGGATGTTATATTGCGATTCACGATGTAAATCACGTTCGCAGATATCCATTGTTGATCGATTCGGCGCAGTCAGTCCCAATTGAGCCAATGTCTTATTAGCAATAGTCAAGCATATGTCCTCGATCAAAATGAGTGCCTCATTGTATATGCTTGGTGTAAATTGCACGTCTGCAGACGTTGCTCTCAAACGATGTAAAATGTCTTCACTCATATGATTTTTGTAATTGTTCCAAAGAATTATTGGATTAGATGGGAAACACGTGACTAATATAATTGCAAATAACATTCGTATTTGCTGTGGTGTACCAGTGTTTGACGCATCAGCAAGAGCTGTATCCCAATGCGTATCATTTTCCAGTAGTTGTAATTTGTAGCAAGCGTCTCGATACGTTTCACACATTTGACCATTAACAGTTTTTAAATCTTGAAAGGATGTAGGTCCACGTACGTTAATTAACAGTAATCTTAAGTAGAAACATTCTTGATTATTAGGATGAACTGTATACAGACGACCTAATGCGTCAGAGGAACGCAAATTGGAATATCCTGGAACTGGTTTTCCTTGTAGACGACGATTAAATTTTTTAGTAGATTTCTTCCATGTATAATATTTTGGGACTTCTGAATATAAAAGTGACCTTGCAAATGAATCACTTGAGCATAATGAAAAAAAGGCAGTTAATGTCGTTTGCGGTGGTGCAAGAGCTCTTGCTCGGACATTTTGCATTGTAAAATAAACTCGCTGACCATTTTCAAGATGTACTGCCAAATGAAGCACTGTTGGATGACGCTCATGTATGGGAAATGCGAGAATACGCCAAACAGCTTCATTACTACTAATGTAACGTCCTAATTCATATTGTTTTGTTTCATCATGTGGTTCGGTTGCATCACCAATTCCGAAGACGGCCATATCGCTACCTTTGTTAACATACTTGCAAATGTATTTAATTGATTTAACGGAATTGCAGTATTCAACATTGATGTGAGCTTTGAATGTTTTTGAAAGTAATGGAGAATACGGCACAATCCATCGATTATCAATTTCAACTTCACAGTTATTAATTCTTATGATAATAGATTCTCCACCGTCATGTATTGAACGTCGACGATACTTCGGATATCCATCTTCTCCTGTGATAGTGTTCTTGTTCAAGTCTCGTGGATAACGTTTAGTACATTTTCCATCCTTCATGCAAGGTGAACGGTTGTTTATGATACCGCATGGACCATGAATCATATTTTTTCTAACAATTTCGAAAAGTTCCGGATCGATGTTCGAATCTGGTATTTCGGCTGATATGATTTCATCAATTTTTTCTGGTGTAATTTTTTCCATGAACCAAATCAAAATATGTGCATGAGGTAATCCTCTTTTTTGCCATTCAATGGAATACATCCAACAGCGTGTCTCTCCAAAAATCTGATGGTTGACAATGAAATTCATGAAAGATTTTAATTTTTGCTTAAAAACGCGTGCGACAATATCATGGCGATCTGAAGAGGATTGTCCAGGTAGCAGCAATTCTTGAATTTCATCCCAAGTAGGATTGCACGTGAAAGTTATGAATAAATCTGGACGGCCATATGAACGAACGTACGTCAATGCATCCTGTGCGTATTCATGCATGTGTCGAGGACTCCCTGTAAATGTAGCCGGTAATATAACCATTTTTCCTAATGCACGGAGATTTCCGTCATTAACAACTGCATCGCGTAAGTGAATGTATTCTTCGGAGCGCAATTTCTGTTGATTTAAGCGAACGTAGAGAAGTCGTTCACTCTCGATTTTAGCGTACATATCGACAATATACTGATGGAATAATAGCCGACATTTAAGAATGTGATTCAAAGCACCTTCGCGAATCATCAATCTGTATGCGTAGTAGTTCATAGCGCTGACTTTTTTTGTATCCTCCTGTTGTGTTCGTGGTTTTAACATTTTAATATTGAAGTGATATCCATCTTCTCCTTGCCAAAATATTATCGGATATTGCAATGCATCGTAGGATCGATGCGTTTCTGGGATTCGTACGACATTTCCATTTCTCCGGTGAAGAACTATATCACGTGGAAGGAATTCTTCGCCGACTATAACGATTGCCACTTCATCAATCGTTGGTGCATTGTATCTTCGTTCATGTTGACCATTAGGTATTTTGTCAGGTTTAATAACAACTGCAAAATTATCAGCTGGCATTCTCTCGAGGGCCGTTCGGAACAGTAGAACTAATGCGTTGTGTTGATCGAAAAAATTTTGCAAGTCGGAGACAATTTCTCTATGAGTAATCCTACTGAGCCGACAGCGTTGATCAACTTGCTCATTAGAAGTTCCCATAAAATAAATTTGAAGAAATTTATAATCGGAATCTGGTATTGGAAGAAGCGATCCTGCACGATGGTAAATTTGTCCTTGAACTTTGAACGTTGACATGAAATTGTTTTTTATAATATCAGTTGCACCAAACGATGTCATTTGAAAACATGAATTATATTTGCAAATATTTTTCAAGAAATGTTTCGATATACGCGTGTTACCTGAAAATACGAATTATATTTGCAAACGTTTTTCAGGAAATATTTTCAAGAAATTGATAGACGTTACCTGTTACTAAAGTTAGTAATGGTTCTGGTGGTACAGTCAATTCTGGTAATTTAACTTTTCCACCAACGCAACACATTCCTGGGGGCTCATTTTTAAATTTAAACGCACCACAAAATTCACATAATTTATCCATTTTACCGATGATGACATTTTCATGGTGGCTGTAATCTATGTTGGGATCATAGTGAAACGCAGCGTGATGTAAGGACAATGTCACTCTTCGTTGAACGCGACGTTCTTGTTCAGCTGCTAGTCTTGTGGTACGGTGTTCAGGAGTTTCGTTGGCACGGATTCGAGCATGACGTAGACGATCAGCCTGTAACCGTTCAGATCGTTGCTCGTTTGTTTCCGAGGAGCGCGCGCGAGCAGTTTGTACTTGAGAAGCCTGCAGTCTTGCATGTCGATCTTCAGTTGTTTCGGAAGATCGTAAGATACGTTGATAGCGAGTTCGAGATGATGAGCGACCAATCGATGCACGCTTGGGGGGCATTTTTAAGAGAAAGAAATTGGAGAGAAGAAAGACGAACTTTGCAAGTATAATTCACAATTAGGAATGACAGAAGATTTGAAGTAAGCAACGTTCACGACGTTCAACGTGTACGACAACGACAACTTTGTTTACGTACGAAAGGAAAACATCAACAAAGACAATTAAACGATTAAACTGAAGAATTCGGGACTAACTTTTTTAATAATTGTGGAATATCACCAATGAGCGATGAGCGATAAGTGCGCGGGAGCGAGTGTGTGGGAGTGGTAAAATACGAAAAAAATTCAAAACTCAAAAACAATAAAGTAAAAACGAATTGTAACATTATAGAAACCTTCCCAGTGATGTAATGAATGTATGGTAAAAATTTCAAAACGATCGGACGGGTAGTTTTTAAGAATATAAAATATAAACAGACGTCGTTTGTGCTTTATATATATAGATAGATATATCTATTGCAAGGTAACTACCCTTTTTTAACGCCCGCTGATAAGGCAGCGGACACTGAGACGCGTTTATCACGCAAGTACTTGCGCAAGCTCCTGAGCGCGCATCGGCCGGAACGACGAGTATCCCTACCTGAACTCGCGCCCCACCTGTTTCCCTCGCGACCGTATGCTGGGCCCAAGAAAGAAAGAGAGAGAAACAGAATTTTCGCCCCGTTTTTTCGCCGCGAATAAGGAAACGCGAGGATGCGGTATCGGCGCTGCATAGAGCGCGGCTCGAGCGGTTTGGAGAGGGCAGTCGCCCACGAGTATAAAAGGCGCGTGCATCGAGGAGGAAGCTCTCATAGAAATTCTCCAATAAATTTTCAAGAAACGAAAAAGAAAAATTACCTAACGTAAGCACTTTACTTTAGCCTATATGGCATAAGATAGTTTTTAAGTTATCAAAGAGCCGATATGCTTTTTCCGACTGACCTGAGAGACTACTCGTCAACTCAGCGGAAAATAGAAGTCGTGCCGTCGAAATAGACTACTAGACCTGACCATGCTTGAACGGCCGGAGAAGGTGCAGTAGAAGAACAAGTCGAGATCACTCCTTGTTCGTCTATTTCGACAAGTGATAACACATCGGAGGGAAAGTTTTTTTGACTAGGCCCACCGCTGCGACGGGTAAAGTGCAGATCGGAGTCACAATTTTCTTTTGTCCAGTGTTTGACAGAATCGGGCTACTGCAGTACTGACGTCGGACACAGAGAGGAAGAGAGAATTTCCACATCCATCTACGCACGGAGCATCGACCCCAATGCAAGTGTTTCATTTAAATATTATATAAGTTTCGCGTACGCGTCCTTACATGATATCCTTCATTCGCGAATTAATTAATAATTAATAAGCACAAACATAGCTTATTTTCCGCGCATATCCTAAATTCGCGAGGATTTTCCATCATTCGAGCCAACGCCGAATAAGCGCGCATAACCTCCGCGACACACGTGTAAATTCATAAGCACGTGTGAGAAAAAACGGTATAGTATCTGCACGGGTCAAAAGCAGACAACGGGCCGCGAGAGATACCTCCCCTCCGTACGTACTCGTACCGTGCAAGTACGCGTAACTGCGCAGTTACGGGCAGCGCGTCAACAAAGGGTATATGGGTCAAACCACGAAACTCGCGAACACCGTGTATCCTCCCCAATTTTTCCTTACAGGAAATTCACCGTTATAGAAAACTGACGTGAGACGAATAATTCGTTGACGACAGTACTATAGCAACGACACGGACGGACGGTGACGAGCCCAAGATACGCGTCAACAAAATTTTATTCAATCATTGTTCTTATTTACATTTTTTTCAAAGCGATATAAAATTAATAAAACAGGAATATTCATTAACAAATAGCAGTACCTCAGCGTGTTCTCGAACCTTTCCCTTGATTATAATAATTAAGGTCAAAAAATAATAATATTACAAGGACGTTGAAATTTCACCGCGCGCCAAAGGAGAAAAAAAATATCAACGCGCCGCCGAGTGAGGAGCGACGAAGCGCTCCACTGTGAAAATTCAACAGTTACCTTGCAATGGCATCTCTATTGTGGGGAGAACAAAAAAGGCACTGATATTTGTTAAATAATTGAAATCCGTAAATAATCAAAGAATAAATTCCTTGATTTTACAAGTGTAAAAAAAAAAAAAAAAAAATAGAGCATTATAAGTCGAAATCGTGACCTTGTCAAATCGAGCTGACCCCTGAAAATAAACATAATAACACGCTGAGGTGACTGTATCCCCGTAGCGAGGACACAGCTAATAAATAAGAAAGAATACTCGACTAAACAAAAACAATTTTGTTCATTCAAGTATTCTACAGGGTAGGTAGCGAGATAAAAAAATACGGAGAGCGCAAGCGAAACTGGCACGACAGGTTTTCGGCAGCGTAAAGAAACTCCACAAAGTCCGATAGGCAAATTACAAAATGTTTAAAACGCCGCCGTTCAAAGACGACGACAAGGACAGTCAGGACAGCGAGCAGAAAACTCCAATCGGAGGAGCAACCGGTACAACGACTCGCGACCCCGTCATGACGAGATCGCGAACGGGAAAAAACAGCAAAAATAAAAAGAGCGAAACGGAAAAAGACGAAAAAATCGAAGACAATTATGAATTCCCACGCGACACCGAAGAACAAGAAAACGCGTAAAATAGGAGATGATCTTAGCCAAGTGGTACAAGAGACCATACGAAGACTTGAGCAGGTGTACGTTAGCGATTGCGAACTGAGACGCGAGCAAGAGGCACAAAGTATCCTCCGCGCGCAATCGCAGCAACGCAATAATACGCACCAAGCGTCACGAAACGAATCACAACCATCAGGTGGGCCTCAGAACCCACAGTCGCGTTTTCAACAAATTCGAGCGCTCCAACACAAATGCCTTATACAGCACCCGCGCAAATTCAAAGACCGTACGGCCTGCAACCGACTAAGCTCACAATACCCACTTTCTCGGCAGCCGAATACGAGAAACCGATCCAATTTTTACGCGATTTCATGGACTATTACCACGCGGTAGGGTTGACCGAATGGCACTTCTATCACGTGATAAAGCAAGCCTTGAAAGGACCAGCCGGCGAATGGTGGTACCATGTGAGCGATAACGTAACAACCATTCACGATTTCCAACGTCGTTTTAAAGAAAGATTTTGGAGTCGAATGATCCAAGCGCGCAAACGCGAGAAACTAGAAACCGGGTATTATAACGCCGACGGGAATCAAAGTCGCAGCGAATACGTGATAGCGATTTATAATCAGATCAAAGCACTTGATGCTCCACCGTCTGAAGTGGACATGATCGACAAGTTTTCGCGACATTTCGACTACGAGACACAGAACGCGATAATTGCGCAACGGTTACGCCGCGTCGACGAGTTAATCGAATTTCTCGATCGTCTCGATAACGTCGGTAAATTGAACCACGAGAAACCACCCGAAAGATCACCGTTCGCACGTCGCGAGCCTTACTATACGCGAGCACCGGAATTTACAAGTCCGAATCGCATTTTACCGAGGCCGACATATCCGCGACGCGACGAATATCACCGCGATTTCAGACGCGACAACACAGCAACTATCAATCGAACCGACCCGCAAATGTACACGAAATCGATATTCACGAGACCGAGGAAGAGTTCCCTCGCGACGACGTCTCAGCCGAATCAAATCAGCACGGATCGGGAAACGAATAGAGGTTACGTGTGATGACGCGACACACGTAACTACCGACAGTATCGCGACCATATCGAAGATCCTGAGATCGAAAACAACCCCGGGGAAAAGGACAGGGGGGCAAGGAAATGCAGTGTCCTCATGTAAAGATTACTTTAAATGCCTGCGTTGAGACACAAGCACTCGTAGATACAGGCGCGACCGTATCATGTTTACACGAGGAATTTCTCGAAGCAAACGAGGCAAACTTCATAAACCTACCAGTACTACCGCTAGTAAATACTTTTGTATCGGGTTTTCGAGGCGAGAAATCAGTGCGAATCAAACGTCAAATCTTTATGCCCACTACTGTGCACGGCGTTAAAGCAGACATAAATTTTCTCATCGTTCCCCGTTTAGCGAAACATGCATACTAGGCATCGATGCACTTCATAAGTACGGTGCAATTATAACATGCCAGAGCAAAAAGTAGAGTTCGAAAGCATACACGTGATTGCAGACGAGCACATCACCGACGATGCACAGGAGCTTTCGCTTTTTGAAATTGACGCAAAAGTCCAAGCGACGGAAGCAGACGATAAATTCAAGACACAACTTAAAAACTTGTGTATCAAACATCGTTGAATTATGAGATAATATCGCCACCATTCGGTAAAAAGGTCACGTGACGTCATTGCCACCATTCGGTAAAATGGTCACGTGACGTCATCGCCGCCATTCAGTAAAAGATCACGTGAAGTCATCACGTGATCATTTCGTGACTTGTCCTTCGATCCTGATGATTACGTGACTTTGACCTTTCGATCGCGTGATGATTACGTGATTTTGACCTTTGATCACGTGATGATCACGTGATGATCACGGTATATTGTTGGTATAATTTTATTATGTAACGGTTTTTATAATTGTTGAGCGTTTTTTTACAAGAATAATTTAAATAATCACGTCATAAATGTGATAATTATTATCGTTACTTGGGTAACTCTATATAGTATTTATAATTTTTAGTTAATTATATGACGGTTTTTATAATTGTTGAGCCTTTTTTTACAAAAATCATAAATAATCAGTTCATAAATGTGATAATTATGGTAACTTGGGTTACTCTGGTTTCTTCCCATATTATTATGAGCGTTTTAACAAAATAATAATTTAAGTCATGTAGTCATATTACTATAATAATACATATTACTATGAACCACAAAACCAATCAACTTCTTAATCTGAAATTAATCGTCAGATATAATCTAAATAATGCGACAATGGTAAGTACAATATTTTATAATTTTTGTTTTATATATATTGTTTTTGTTTCCACACCACCACAGGGGTAAAAAACTCGGCGCGTTTTTTTTTAGTGGTATCCCCGCAATATTAATGTTATAGTTAATATTACAGGCCTAATCCACTAATTGCACAATAATTTAAATTTACTATATAAATTTGCTAGAACAAAAAATTTGTGATTAGTTGTAAACAAATAATACATATAACATTTTTATCTCATTTTTAATATATGTTTTTTAAAAAATCCGAAATTTTACTTATTATGAAGAACATAATGCACCAAATTTATAATATTCAAAATTGTATCGTTTGGCGTAATATAATACTTTTTTTTCAAAAATTTAATATAACCCAAAGTTGTTAAATGTAAATCATTTGGAACTTTATATAAATCATTATAGAAATTTTGAAAATTATTTGTTTTTTCAGTGTAAAGGTCAATAATTTTTAGGTGTAAAACCTGATAAAAATATTCCATGTCGTTAGATTTAAGCAGATTTTCTATATAACTATTATGCCCGGCCTTAAACATTTCGTAGTCTTCCATTAACTCATTAATTTCTTGTATTGAATAATCTTCGTTATTATCCATATTCCATTCCATTCTGAAAAATTTAAAAAATATACCAAGATGTGGCCCTTAGAAAAACGTCATTTTTAAAAAAAAATTGACCCCTCAAAACCTGAGATTACGTTTTTATTTTATTTGAGGTTATGTTAGGCCCTAGGACCCTAAAAATTTACCCAAAGGTATATTTTTACATGTACTGCATGTAGGTATTTTTTTTATTTCAATTTGGTTGGGTGCAATTTTGACCATCTTACCCGGCTAGGCCCTTTGTCAATTTTATCTGAATTTATAAGTTTATCTTTAGGATGTAAGACAATCAACATGTGCACATGAGGTAGCCCCCTTTTTTGAAATTCAATTACGTATAACCAAGCAATAATTTCACCGAAAATTGTACCAGAAAGAATTTCCGATAATAAATACCGTAACTTTGCATAAAATAATCTAATCGTAACTGGTGGAACATCATTGCAACTTGTAATAGAAGGAAATTTTGATACAAATCGTTTTAATTCTGGCCACTTTGGATTACAAGTTACAGTTATAAATAAATCCGGTACTCCTTTTGCGCGAACTATAGCCATAGACTCCTGATAATTTTGATTTTGAAATCGTGGACTTCCAATATGAGTTGATAGTAATATCAATAAATTTCCAACTTTGTTTTTCTTATCTTGTTTTCTATTATTCAAATTATTAAGGTCATTACTCGCTCTCTTAGAAATATGATCAAGTATACCTTGGTAACATTCAATACGTAATTTTTTTTTTTTTTATAACGAACAAAATCTAATCTTTGACTTCAACAATAATATATGCTTGAGTTACATATTGCTGAGTTAATCGACCACAATATAATATAGGACTAAACGGCATTTCAGGTCGATATGCCAATCTATAAGAATAATATTGACATGGAGTTAATTTATCTTTACTTCCTGGTTTTTTTTAACAAAGGACTCCATCCTAAATCACCATTCGGAAAAAGTAAAGAAAACACAATAGGGTCTATATGAAACGATAATTTATTAAGAATCTAATATTGGTCAACTTTTTTAGGTAAATTTTTAGGATATATACATAAATCAAAATCTGCAGGAATCTCACCATCTTTTGATACGATTAAGGCAGCACCTTAATTATATTATCGAAAATTCTATATTACCTATAATATAATTTTATATATTATTTAATAAATACTTATTATAAAACGTATTTTAATAATAAATTTTCAACGTGGGGGTTGGCGCGCGTAGCACGCAGGGGGGCTAACCCCCCTAGTATATATTATATATATACTAGGGGGGCTCCGCCCTCCTGCTCGCTCCGCTCGCCAACCCCCCAATTTAACAGTATAGATAGATGAAAATTAAAAATGAAAAAAGAAAATATATAAAAAAAAGACTCAATAGTAATTTAACCCATTAATGCGCAGAGGACGCAATTTTGACATTCAACTTTGCGCTCCTACCATGTCTCAATCGATAAGAGAAAAATTATGAAAACCTATATAAACTATACTTATTGGCTTTGAGGGTGTTCTTTTCAATTGTGGTGTTTAAAATTGCGTAAATTAACAATTTTTAACAAAAAATTGCAAATTTACAAAAAATAACGTGTTTTTGAGGAGAAAGTTTGTTTTCATTTCAATTTTTAAACCACTTATTATTGTTGTATGGGGGTAAAATATATGTAGAACGTGATCTCGTGGTCTCTACTTTGAAAAACCACGGGGACTTTTGTCGAACAATATTTTTTTCTTAATAAAATGGCGGTTCGAATGAAAAAATCGACTTTCAAATTCCTTTACTATTTATCTCATGAACTATCGGATTTAGTAAAGAAGTTTATACAGGGTGGGGAATAAATATGGAAACCCCTGGAAATCTTGCAGGATAAGTTGGAAAAAAAATCAAAAACCTCGTATCCATCGTATTTTTTGACAAGGAATCCAATGGTGACCTTGAATTTGACCTTGAACATAACCTTCAAGCTCCAGCGACCCAAAAATCGATTTTTCAAATGTAACCCCCATTTTTTATGGCAGATTTGAAAAGAGCGGAAAATTTCACGTCAAAAGGTATGTTTTTTTTTCAAGGTCATTTTAAGGGCGTTGCAGACGCAAATCGAACCCCGATTTAACCTAAAATTAAGTTCGAGGAAGGGTTTTTTAGGTCACCATCGGATTCCTCGTCGAAAAATACGTCGAGTATGAGGTCTTTGATTTTTTTTCAACGAATATTTTTGGAAAAAATATTCAAAATATTTATTCCAAGTATGAAATAAACAACCCATCTATATTTTTGCTTAATAAATACAAAGCTAAAAATTTTCTCAATTGACGTGGTAACATAATTGTAACTGCTTCTTGAAATATTTTTAAAATATGTAAATCATGTTTTACATGATGCATAGCAATAGCAGCTTCTTTATAAGTCTTATTGAATTTTTTTGTGCAATCGTTATTTTTCAAAACTGGTCGCTCCTTCAATATTGCTTGATATTGAACATGTTCAAAATTAGCACAAAATGTAGCGAAACAAAATAAATTATTATAGTATCGTATTAAATGTCTAAATAAAGAATTTGTTAATAGCAAATTTTTTAAATCTTCATCATATTTGCTTAATACTGGTAATTTAATGTTTCCGTTTCTACAACAATTTGATTTATTTTTTTCTTCTTTCCAATAAACTGTACCACAATAAATACATTTTTCATTCATTTACTCCATAAAACGAATGTGAAGTAATGTTCAATTTTTTTGAAATTGATCTTTGTTTCTTCTGCACAGTTTTCTTTTGATTTGTATTTATCTTAGTTAATGTGTTCTTGTTTTTACTATTCATATTTATCTCAGTCGGTTTTGATTGATTTGCTGATGAATTTTTTTTTGATATCTTTTTTTGAGATCTTATTATTTAATGACAACATTAATAATATTTTCAAAATCATTTATTTTTAGTTCTTTTTAACCATGGGGAGTTGGCGAGCGGAGCAAGCAGGGGGGCGGAGCCCCCCTAGTATATATCTCTCTGTATTATAAGATAATATCGCCGCCATTCGGTAAAAAGGTCACGTGACGTCATCGCCACCATTCGGTAAAAAGGTCACGTGACGTCATCGCCACCATTCGGTAAAATGGTCACGTGACGTCATCGCCGCCATTCAGTAAAATGGTCACGTGACGTCATCGACGCCATTCGGTAAAAAGGTCACGTGATCATTACGTGACTTTGTCCTTCGATCACCTGATGATCATGTGATTACTTCATGTGACCTTTTGATCTTTCGATGATCACGTGATCATAACGTGACTTTGACTTTTCTATTAACTCATTAATTTCTTGTATTGAACAATATTCGTTATTATCCATATTCCATTCCATTCTGATTATGAAAATATCGTCGATTACTGAATTATCTAAAAATACACAAATATTAAAAATGAGATAAAAATGTTCTATGTATTATTTGTTTACAACTAATCACAAATTTTTTGTTCTAGCAAATTCATATAGTAAATTTAAATTATTGTGCAATTAGTGGATTAGGCCTGTAATATTAACTATAACATTTATATTGCGGGGATACCACTAAAAAAAACGCGCCGAGTTTTTTACCCCTGTGTTGGTGTGGAAACAAAAACAATATATCTAAAACAAAAATTATAAAATATTGTACTTACCATTGTCGCATTATTTAGATTATATCTGACAATTAATTTCATATTAAGAAGTTGATTGGTTTTGTGGTTCATAGTAATATGTATTATTATAGTAATATGACTACATGACTTAAATTATTATTTTGTTAAAACGCTCATAATAATATGGGAAGAAACCAGAGTAACCCAAGTTACTATAATTATCACATTTATGACCTGATTATTTATGATTTTTTGTAAAAAAAGGCTCAACAATTATAAAAACTGTTATATAATTAACTAAAAATTATAAATACTATTATATATAGTTACCCAAGTAACGATAATTATCACATTTATGACGTGATTGCGATAGTTGAGCACTGCGAAGCGTAAGCACCAGAATAAATCTTGTATTAGCGAGCGAGCGTGTGGTCCCTTGATTTCCGTGTAGTTTTGTTCCTTTAGTTAACTTTCGGATCATTTTGTTGTAAAGTAAATAAATCACCCTTGTTATAATTCTCCTTTATTTTAACCGACCGAGTCATTTTCTGTCAAGCCACACCTCACCCTCTTGCCAAGCCAGCAACATAATTAGTCTGATTCCCCGTTACAATATATTTATGTCAATTTACATATGTACTGCTGTATTTATGTAAATTGTGTATAGCCTGTCTACGCGCCATCAGTGGTCGCCCGCATCTCTCGTACGATGCTACCTACGTCCTTGCCAGCATACCACCGCTGGCCTTACTAGCAGATGAGCGTAGCCGGCTCCATCAGCGCCGCCATGAGGACGCGAGAGCCGAAGAACGCCGGAGACACTGAGAAGATGGCAGAGCCGGTGGGATCGCTCGACAAAAGGACGATGGACGCACAGGCTGATCCCGAACATCAGTTTGTGGATAGACAGGAGACATGGAGAGGTAGACTACCACCTCACCCAGCTCCTGACAGGCCATGGCTACTTTAAACATCACAGCCAACGCTACGACCCCAACGCCAGCGCGGAGCCAGAACGATTGCCCGGCCTGTCCCAACATGGTCGAAAACGCAGAGCACGTTTTCTTCCACTGCACTCGATTTGAGGAGGGAAGAGAAAGGCTCCACCGCCAGCTTCAAGAAGTTGCCAGGCCAGAAAATATCGTCCAGCTAATGCTAACAGATAAAAAAAACTGGCTCGTGGTAGCCACCTTCGCCAAATCAGTCATAACACGTCTGAGAGCCGAAGAGATGGCCAGAAGAGGATGACCGGACGATGCGGAATGAAGAAGACGCAACAACAACCAGCGCAAACGTGATGAGCTTGCTACATCAGCCCAGCCTCTCCCCGCGAAGTAGTGCCCAACGGCGGTCCCGCGGGGGTTAAACAGGGGCAGAAGGAGAAGTCGATGGGCCACACAACAACCATATCTGTTCTTATTTTCCCTTCTTTTTTTATACCAACTCCACCCGCCTTACATAAAATATGTAGTCTTGGGAAAAAACCAAAAATGTACTGCAATACATTTGACTTGAATAAACTGAGCCCATCGCTCCATTTAAAAAAAAAAAAAAAAAAAAATATATATTTATGTCAATTTACATATGTACTGCTGTATTTCTTGATTTACACGGTTAAAAATGTCACATTTTTTACAAAAAACGATTGAAACTTGTTCATAGTTTTATTATGAAACACTATGTCAAGTTGTTGTTTTTGTACTTATTTTGACGTTTTTACCGTATCCACGGGGTACATAGGGGTAATAGGTACCTCGACATCGAAGACATTTTTACTCAATTTTTGGAAAGTATATTTTTTACCCTTTCCATTGTTTTTTTAGAATGCCAAAATGTAAATTTCTCACTGAGATAAAGTCGATTTCGCGGTCATATTTCGTATACTTTGCGTATTAATTCTGGTGTTTGTCATTTTTAAAAAACGCACATCTCTTCTCGTATCATTGGGCAAGAACTATTTGAACTACAGTACTAGGTGTGGCGTGTACTTAGTCGAATCATCAGTGGTGCTCAGACGAAACGATCGTTTTCGTGATCCGCTTCTGATAATTTGTGTTATGATGAATATCCCCATGGACCTCGTAAATACAGTGACAACGTCAAAATTAGTACAAAAAAAAAGATTAAAATTAAGCTCGTTAAATTTTTTCTGAAACAAATATGGAATAGCTCAATGTTTTTACTGAAAGTAATCACTTTGAATTAAGCAAAACCACTGGGGCGATGTTATTAAACTCAAAATTCGCTTCTAACTCATTGGTGGAACATTATGAAATAATGGGCAAAAATAGCAAAATAAATGACTTTAAATGGGTGAGAAAATTTTTTAAGATTAGATTAGATTCTCGTAAGACTCAAGCACATTTATTGAACTATTGTTCGATGAAACACATAGTTTAGAAACTCAAAATATGATTTAATCATTTTTGTAACGAAATTGAATGGAAAAATCGATGAAATGGAGCAAAAAATGAGAAAAAATACTATATACAGTAAGGGTTTATATACAATTAAAATTCAAAATTTTATATTATATTTTTGACTAGGATTTTTTCTCCTCCTTTAATGGCATTTTTCGGAACTCTAAAATTTTTATATTGCACTGAGATACAGCTGTTCCCGTAAGCCTTTTTGTACACTTTACGTGTTAAAATTTTTCTTCTTTTGCGTTTCCTGGCGATTAGTGTTTTTGGTCACTTTTCGCGTACACTTCTTCAGAATATCAATGCTTACGGTCACTATTACGGATAATACGATAGAACGCATATGATCGTATGACGCGAAAAAGGGAAGGGTAATGGATCGGAGTCACCCACTGGACTCTACCTATTACAGGTGTGGTGTAGAAACAAGCCATTTTGTTACCCTGAACATTTACCCTGAACAGTTACCTTGCTTAACTTGATCATTTTCTCTGCGTAAAAATACTTGAGGGTATGTATTATAATGAAAAAATAAGAAATTTTTTTTTTATTTGTGAGGTTCTGTATCGTGCTAAAAAATTTATTTTTGTTAAAAAATGCATTACTAGAGGGGAACGAGTGAAGTGCAATAACATAAAAATTAAATTAATGCAAATCAATAATTAAATAAATAAAATAATGGTATATTGTATCAATGTGGGCGCCACCGCTGGTGCAGAAATAATAAATTATAACTTAGATAAACGCGATACAATAGTATTTATCATCTATTCCTCACTAAATATAAAACCAATTGCACGGCTAAGAGGCTCACTCTAGGTACAAGTTAATGACAACATCTTAAATCGAGTTCTAAATGCGAAAGTTGAATTCGGTTGGCTGCCGCATTATCGCACACAAGTTTGTGTTTCTAAATTTTGGAAGTAACGACGGACACCTTGTTAAACTATCAGATTTTAATGCTGGCAATTTAAAATGTTTTTAAGAGGCTGTTTAAAATGTTATCAGTGTTGTGTAGTCTTCGTGTAATTACTTGTGTTTCTTCTGCGGGAGTGCATTCGTTCAAAGTAGTCATCGGAGACAGCAAAATATGGTTGATTCTCCCGATTCATCGATATTTCGAATCGGAAAAGTGCGCAAAAAAAATTGTCTCCAAACCCTTTTTTGAGAATGGAACTTCGTTTCTTACTCGAAAAAGTGTTTGTTTTCAAGTTTATACAGCTAGGATATGAAATTAATTTTTAACATGTAATTTGCCTATGCTGAAACCAAGTACTGCTAACGGAGCGGACAGCAACGGAGCGGACAAAGTTGTTTTGGGAGCCGTATATGCAGAGTTTAAATGTGTGGGATTTCGCCGACAACTAGGACTTGGAGTTTTTAAAAACGAACATTTCTACGTATTCTATATTGAAAACCGACTTTTATTACCTGCGTATTCTTTGCTAACGGAGCGAACAGATTTTTTTACCGCTTGATTATGGCGATACTTCTGACGCTTTTGCGAAGCCATCATCCAACGTTTGAATTTTTAACCGCCGAAAATCGAACACATGAACTTTTTTGAGAAAGTTAGTATAGCTTAGGGGCTTCAAAGTGATCATGATACCATTCTAAAGTCGAATGTTCAATGTACAAAAAAATATGACCAAAACTCAGGACACTTTCGTAATAGCTGTACGAAGTTCAAAATCGATTCCTGAAGTAACGGTGGCACTTACAAATCATCTATAAGAAGTATAGAATAGAGTCTGTATACTTTAAAATATCTAGGTATTCAATAAAAAAACGCACGACGTGGAGAAAGCAACGATTCTGACTTTAGGACAGCTAACGGAGCGGACATTTGGCATGGTTATACTACCGTAGTAAGTGCTAGGTGTTGAATTTCGAAATTTTTTCGGTAGAGATTTGTTAAGTGCACTTTTTCAAAGACAACTGCATCACGAGATTTTCATTTTTTTTCATCACCGAGCCCCTGCGTCACTAGGACACGTAATAATGATGAATCGGGAGAATCAATCATATATGTTCCTGCCGCATACAATTTTTTTCAGATTATACTTATAAATCAAAATATCAAATGATAAATTAATTAAATCAATTTACGTATATTATTTAAACCATATAGAAAAAAAATATATTCTTATCTTACCAAAAAATTTTTTAATAAATTTGTTAAAATTGATACATTGGATGAAGGTGGAAAGGGGATAAATGAATTGGACACAATACTTGCAGTTACAGTGCGCAAGGAGAGAGAGATTGATTGATTGATTGAAGCAGTTATAATAGTAGCAGTAGTAGCAGTAGCAATAGAAGTATGCAGTATTGGTCACGAAAAATCAGCATATCATGGTACAACGTTGCGTGGGTGTCGTCATCTCGTCCTCATTTCCAGCGCCCTGATGGCGTTTTCGGTTGATATGGGGATAGGTTTTGCGTCATAGGTTTCACGCATGAAAACCGTGTGATTACGCACCAAAGGTGGAGCATAGTTCATCTTTTGAGCTGCATCATAGGCTTTCTTGAGCAGATTGTAGACCTCATTTGGCCACAAGAGGCGCAATTTAATTTTAATATTACTCACGCCGAAAAGTGTATCAGTATTGACTGAGGCTAGCTTGGACGCATTTGCAATGCAGTGGTCTCGAGTATTTGGAGACGATAGCTTAAATACGAATGCTCTGGTGTTATCAGGCGCGGGCTTGCTTCTATTTTTGGGGTTCCATGCACGAGTGTGAACCAAAATTTGTTGTAGTCTTTTAGTCCGATGGCGGTGAATACTCTGTCGAGAGCCTCATTGTCAGTCAAGTTTACATCTGTCGGGAGTCCAGTGAGTAGAATCTCACACGGGTCCGACAGATGCGAACAAGCCGGCGGAGGCAGTGAGCTAGGCAAGACAGGAGCAGGCGCAAAGGCAGGAACAGAGTTGGCAGTTTTCTTTATTCCGACGATTTCAGCGCGGATTTCTGCTATTTCGGCGGCTTGCTGCTCTGACTGGGTCTCAAGAGCTCCAATACGGCCCTCAAGCCGAGACACCGACGCTTCGATGGTCATAATGTGCGTTGTGAGGTTGTCAAGCTTCGTATCAAGACGTTGAAGAAAGGCAGCCATTTGAGATGAAAGCTCGTGCTACATGAAGCTCCAGTACTTGTCATTTAGCAAGAATAGCTGTCACAATATGTATCTGTAAACCTAACAGCAGACGGCACCGTCAACTCAGTTATACACTGGATCTCACACAATTCACAACACAGATTACTGTAGATTAGAGTCACAACTCTAGGCTCTTCCTTCACCCTAGACGTTGATCGGCGAGCAAGCGATGCGCAAGATCAGATCGTTGCATGCGCAAGACCTCAAACACACGTTGTGGTAAACTAACCTTGATGAGCTGGTGATTATGAGATGATGCGTTTTTAACAGTGCAAGAGAAACAACAATAACAGTGGTCCTGTTGTAGTTGACCCTTGCTAAATTGGCGTGCAGAAACTGTAAGAAAAATGCCCTAGGCAGGTCGAGGCAGTACAAAAAGCAAAAAAACGAGGAGCGAAAAGGCGCGTGTTGCTATACTCACAGAGAGAGGGAGAGAGAAGAGAGGAGATGGCAATGCCGCGCTTGTCGCTTACAAACCAAGACTACTCATTATATACTACTCATTAAGAGATAAGTTATTGAGCTATGCTCATTACCTTGTCGCGCATGGCATAAAGCGCCATACCGCCGAGTCACTGGTGGGGCCTGTTGCGCCCGCATGACAAATATAATAATTCCAAATAATTGTTTAATCAATTATATATGATTAATAATTTAAATAAATGAGTATATTTCAATCGATAAGTAATAACTATACAAATAATTATTCTTTGAATTTTTCAGTATTTTCATTTTTAATTATTTATCGTAAATGATTTTATAAAATTCAATATAAGTGTTTACGATTAAAAACAAATAACCCAGGGATTTTCACAATAGTGGAGAAATTAATAGAAAAATTAGAAGAAATTAATAACAATTTCAAAATCATTAAATCAAAAATTGAATAATATTTATGCGAATGAATTTCCAAAATTATACAGGATACTTTTGTAATAGCGTCCAAATGTCTCCGAATATCTTTTGCGCTTTAGAGTATCTACGAGCATGAACTGCACCTATTGTATGTTCACGATAAAGCGGACATTTTATCCGATCAAATTAAAAATAGTTAGCGAAACAAAAATTATAAGTAAATTACACCAAATTAAAGGAAAATGTATGAATTTTACGATGGTTTACTGATATAAGCGATAAAAAATTTGACATTGTAAAGATGAGAAATACAAAGTGAAAAATTTTTTTTTGAATTTAGGTAAAACATTAATCATATCATAAAGTTAAATTTTTCAACGGTGTTTTGACGCGAGAAATTAATGAAAAATCGCAAAATTAGTCGATAATAAATTTTTTTCGCTGACTTGGAAAAAAGATTTTGTGCTACAGCGCGAAGAAGAAGACCCCCTTAGCAATGACTGCCAACAATTGACTACTTGCCGTCCGTACAAGTTATTTCTTTTCCTGACGTTGATGTTCGGATAGTACAATTTTCATTTGGAATTCGTAAAATTCAGCAAAAACAGTAGCACTTCGCCGTGATTGAGTTTTTGAATCGATCCACAAACTTACAAGTTTATCTACCAACGATTTAAGAATGAAAAATTTTAATAAAGTAGATTGTCAACATGTAAGCTAATTCGTGCCTGTTACGATGGTTTCGCACGACTCGGCTGACTAGATGGATCAAATCGCCGTTGATTGAGAATATTAATAAATCCACAAAATTTTTAATTATCTGCCGTCGAATAAAACAGAAAGAGAATTTCTGTCGCCGGCGAGTAGATTCAAGAGAGCGTACTCCATTTCGAGCCTGCAATGACGATTCCGCACAATTCTGCCCTCTTTAGAAATCAAATCGCCGTTGAATGAGTTTTTCAGTTATAATCAGCGAAAAGCAAAATTAATACAGCAACACATTATGGAGAAAAATCAAAAATTTCCGTCTTGACAGTCAATATGTGCAGGCGCTTACCATTTCGTGCCCGTCATGAAGGTTTCGCGCGATACAGCCCTTTCTATCGATCAAATGGCCGTTGAATGAGTTTTTGAATCGATCCACAAATTAACAAGTTTATCTAGCAATGACTTAAGAGATAAATAAATTTTAATAAAGTAGATTTGTCAACACGTGAGCTAATTTATGCCTGTTACGAAGGTTTCGCGCGATAGAACCCTTTCTATCGATCAAATCGCCTTGTAACTTTGTGGATCGATTCAAAAACTCATTCAACGGTGATTTGATCGATAGAAAGGGTTGTATCGTGCGAAACCTTCGTGGCGGGCACGAAATGGTAAGTGCCTGCACATATTGACTGTCAAGACTGTAAGTTATTTAAATAATAGCCGAGCTGGGCTTCGTAGGTAACTACCTTGATTTGCATTTTTTACATTCTCTAACATTTTTAAAATTTTTAACACAACAATTTTTTCTTATAATTTTTCGTATTCATGTTTTGAAGGTTTGAATCTCGCGCTTGAGCGCCATCTTGGATTTTTCACCACCCGGCTCCCTGTTTGTGGCGTATAGTATCCTTGTCGATTTAACTTATTGAGATAATGTAGTGCAGATCAAATAGTTCATGCGAATAACAATAATAACAGAATGAATGAGCGTGTTGTTTTGAATCATTGAGCAGTTTTATTGAACTTTAATTTTTTCTCAATTTGCTTTCCCAAGCTAGGTTAGGTTTCATAATGTTAATGTCGAGAGCGAAAGATTGCATTTTTTCATTCACCGGTATTTTTTTGTTAAGCATATTTTTCACTCATTTTTTTCGATAAATAAGCTTCAAAATATTTGTGGATAACTTAAATATCATTGTTATTTAAAAAAATAATTTTTAAAGTACTAAATATGCGCCACATTAGGTGTCGCACCATAATAGGAGGTTCTATGAACATTTTTTCGTGCACGAAATTTTTAAACTACAATCATTATGTTTTTCTATTGAGTATGAAAAAAAATTCGTGAACAAAAATATTTTGAAAAATTCCAAGTTGTCGACCCTCTTGAGCTCGATTATAGCACCACGTCGTATAAGGTAAGTACCCAGTGAGAATTTAGTACATGCTTACGATTTCTCCGGGTTGTTAATCCTCTTAAATTCTTGAGTATTTTACAATAAATTACCACCAGGTGTAGTCAAAAATCTTTGTGTAGAAACATCTTTTTCGAGATTTTTTTCGTGCACGAAAAATTTTCCGGAAAATTTTTCATATACTAAAATTGAAATTTTCAGAAATTACTTCGATTTACTTATCCTGGAAATATACATTTTCGTACACGAAAATGTCCAATTATTTGAGTTTTTTACCTTAAATATTTTGTGTACGAAAAAAATTTCGTACCCTATTTTCCCCTTCGTTACGTTTAAGTGCTTCCAACTCGATCTAAAGCATCATATAGATTTGAACGCAATTCTGAAGACATTTCTGAGGACGTTAACGAATGATAATACTCGTTTCTGATTTATCTGATCATCTAAATATATCAATCATATCATTTGGGTGTGGGTTTAGTGTATTAATACAAAAATTCTGATGAATATACCGCGAGCATCACCTAAAAAAGTTTAAGGGCTGGCAGAAGGGTGAAAAATGATCGTATCGATTCCAAAACGTGTATAGCACACCTTCGAGACGCTAGAAAGGCATCATAGAAATTTGGACACAATCGGTTGAATGGTTATTGAGATATCGTGTTTACAAGGCCAAAACAATAGTAGGACTACGCTTCGCTCAGCTGAATTAGCAGAGACATAAGAAATAAGTGATGGATTTAGGCTACTCAATTCGGCATTGTTTACGATAGCCGTGCGTGTCTGAAATTTTTTTACTTTGTGCCTGTCGTATGTGTCATCGAAATTATGCATAGAAGATGCACGTCATCAAATTGTAATTTGTGCGTAGCCGCTCGCTAGCTGCTTCTCCCAGTTATATTAGTTTAGTTTATAATTGTTTTTTATAGTTAAAGGTTGCATCACGGGTTGTAACACCAGCATGAGAGTTGCAAGCGATGCTCTAAGCTGGCGAAGATGCTCGGTTAGGCTACCATGAGGTCGCTGTTGTTCTCATCGCATTGTCGTCACGTTCGTAAGGCTAAGGGAAACATTGCTGAACCAGGGCATTATACGGAGGGCTGAGGGCCCTTGTAGCGGACTTAGTTCCCACTACACTTTTTCATTGAGATAAAAAACATAAAAATATTTAAGATTGGTTATCGCATCCTATCGCTGTATACAAATTATTTAAATTTTCAATGATTTTATCTGATGGCGTGAAGCATTTAAAAAAACTGAAAAAACTCAAAGAGCAATGGATTATTGAAAATTACGATCATTAATTCTTGAGATTTTTGAAGTCATAAGCGGCTTCAGAATTGATATAAATAAGAAATAGACGTTTATAGGAGGGGGGGGTACGTATATAGGGGGGGGGGGGGTCGCTATTGGTCACACTGTTCGGGTCCTCTCGGATGCCCATCAAAAATTAAGTTTTGGACTACAAAGAAAGAAAAAACGTAGCTATCAAATTCAATAGTAGTCTTTAACATCCCTCCTGTTATTGAATACGATTTTCATAATTTAAATTTTTGTTAATTGTTTCATGTACACAAATAATGAGAGAAGTTAGCGATGCTTCAGTTGTGTAATTGATTAAAATGTTCACCAGCTAAAAGCGAGAGTTTCCAGTTTAAATCTGGGCCGAGGCATTTTTTTCGTTGTGTAAATTTGTAAACAATTAGCAGAGGTTGAAAAAAAATCATCTTAAGATGTCTTTAGCTCTGTTTTCATTTGCCACTTAGGCAATGTTAATGTGAAATAATAAAGTAAGGAAGGTATATCGCGATTGTTAAGATTGGGGTGGGAAATCATCCGGAAATCGCAGATAAAAATATGGTCTCTCCATAAGATTGTCCTTTGAAAAGTACCAATGGTAGTATAGTAAGAATTCAATATCAAAATTCAAAAGGGTTCGTGTTCAATGACCAAAAAAATAGAGTCATTGACAGTCTTTGTTGGAGTTGATCGATATGAGAGGATGGTGAAGGAGTAAAATTATAACACTGATTGTTCTCTTTGAACAGTAAAACTTTTATTTTGCACTAACTGTGCCTCACTCTGCACTCTGCACTTCACAAACAAAATAACTAAATGCCAAAATGTCAAACCCTTAGAAAGTAAGAAAGAAGGAACACAAAAAATATAATCTCTTATCGAGCTCTGCGCTGCAGCAAGGTTCGCAATCGAGTGAGTGTGGCAGCGGCACGCGTATGCTCGCGCAGAGGGGGAGAGAGACTCGTGCGAATTGCGTCGCGCAGTCGTTTTGTCCACAATACCCACTCTCACACTCGCACATATGGCTCGCACATACTCGGGCAAATACGGCCATCTATGTATCTCCGACAGTCTTCATATAAATACGAACGAAGTTAAAAATCAATTTGAATACAATTTAAATTTGTCTTTAAAAAAGCTTAAAAATCCACTAGTATTGTTACACTAATTCTTAAGATTTATCACATTTTTTCTCTTAAACCATATCTTTACGAAATAAATCATTTTAAAAATTCAAAATAAAAATATTGTTATATAGGAATAAAATTATTTCACGTTATTTTAATCGATGATATTTTTTTAAAACATTATTTATTTATATCATTTCATACAAACTATTTTTCTCATTGTTGCTAAGTAAAATGTCGTACATTTTATAATTTGCAAATGACAATGATATTTTGATCATTTATCAATTCGAAAAAATTAGTTGACCAATCATAATTGGGCAATTATACATTTGAATATTCAATGCTGCTTCATCGGCTATCGCAAAAAACATCTTCTTCTATAAGATCAACCTGCTGACGAAGGTCTTCAACTACAGTAATAGGAGTGGCTCCATCGTGCAAACTAGTTTTTGATCGGGATCTTTTGTATGTGTCACGCGTGACACTTCGAGTAAAACTAAATTTACGAACAAGCTTTTTATCTAAGGCCATGGGGCTGTTCGGATTTTTATGTAATGGGGTTTGTTGATCCTTGTTATGATTTATTTCGGAGAATGAAATATATAACTCATTTGCATGATCCAAAATGACTTGCAAAGCCCGATTGATTTCATATTCATTTGCATTTTCATGAACCACACAAAATCTAAGGGCATATTTAGCTTTTACTCTTGCTGGAATCATATGCAATTTTCCAGAAGCATTAATGTTTGCTAAGAGATCTTGATTGATTTCATCGCTATCTTTTAGACGAAAGCAAACAAGACCTGCATAACTGTACTTAAAATTTCAAATCGGTTGTCAGAACGAAGTTTGTTTTCAAATTGTTTTGCTAACATAATATGGTTTCTTATATACTTTTGCAAACCACAAATTCCATAGGATCTCAAAACAAACCATAATTTGAGAGCGCGAAAGCGTCGACTTAAAGGAATTCCCCAGTGTCGATAGTCGATTGATTCTGCTGAATTAGCATGTTGTAAATATAAAGGGTCTACAGCTAAAGCATGAGTAAGTTTAAGGCGATTTCGGACCCATAAACACGAACAATCAAAGTTAACAAGTAACCATTTATTAGGGTTAGTGTTAAATGAATCTGCAAATTCGATACCATCCATCAAATATCGCAGTTCTGGGCAAATAAAAGAATTTCCAGCATAGGCTCCATCGACGTGCAGCCATGTTCCAGGAAATCTTTTCACCACGGGTCCAATTTCGATCAGTTTTCAAAAGCACAACAACCCGTTGTTCCCAAAGTTGTTGAAACATAAAAAGGTATATACCTTTGCTAAGATCTTCCAGTATAGCTGTTTCGAGGGTATTTCCTCTTAATGAGCTTTGATCATCTGCATTTAAAATACGGAGTTTTACCAAACATATCATTGCAGCTTTTTCAACACACGAATGTGATTCTGTTGAGCAATAGGCTACAAGTCGAGATAAAAATTGAGCATCTGATACAGTTGGATTTTCATTTCTTAACATTTGAAGTGCTTGACTTCGAGCAGCTAACATTGTTACTAAAATGCATTCACTCGCAGAACCTTGGATTACGCCACCACCTTTGCAAACATCAACTGAATCTTCTTTGAAATCTGATAAGAAAATCGAAGGTAGATTCAAAGCTTTTGCATACCAGTCTAAAACAATACTTTCAAGCTCTGTACATGCTGGAGAAGATGCCCATGAAAATCCGATGCCAATTGCATCAGAAAGCATATCTGCGAGAATCGACGGAAAAGAGTTCCCTGATGGAAAATAAGCGTGAAAGCCAGAGTGTTGCCAATGAGTCACCTGTGAACAAGAAATATTAATTTCAATAAAATTTACATAAATTTATTTTGAAAGCACCAAACTATTATGTACACACCAACATATATTGCATATCAAAGTAACTTATAAAGCATAATTCAAGTGACTATCTTAACGAAATTCAGTCACTAATAAACAAAAGATGGCTTGTGACGCTACGGATTGGTGCCTATGTTTTTTACGGAAAAGCTGATGTACTGCCTCTACAAATCAGCTGTTGTATCCCTACTTTGACAGCCAGTCAGCTGGTTGTATTCCTAATTTGACAGATCAGACGATGGTCATCGGGGTAGAAAAGTTTTGGCGCATGTTTTGGTCTATAAAAGGACCAGGAAGAACGATCGGAGATCAGAAGCCTCCGGACTAGCGACTCACTGAGCAACTTATAAAGCTCTATGCCTTGCAATTTAAAAAGCAAGAAGCAGCTCTCAACGAGGTATCAGCAATTTATACCGAGCGATCATCGTCAAGGCTGGTTAATACAGTAGGAACTTAATACCCGCGTTCGTGCGTATAGCGGCTCACTTGTAATAGTGTTTTGTAATATATCTAGTAAATAGTGTACATAGCTTATTGTTGAATAAATTTCTATTGTTGTGTTAAAAATAACTCCTCGTGTTATAACTTGCATGATCCTTTCCTCTTTTTAGGTCGCGCAGTCGAGTCTGTATATAAAGTAAATTTAGTAAGATTTAGTAAAGACAATCTTTTCTTGTTTTTTTGTTTGAATATATTTTAATTAATCGAGTCACTTGTTCGTTCACCAACCAAGGAGAGAGACAGCGAACCAACAGGAAAGATGATTCGAACTTTTTACGGAAGGCGTCCTTCTTTCAGACTTCCCGTTTTTTAGTTGAGTCCGTCTTGCCATTCGGAACCAGTGCAACTGCGACCGACCGAAAAAAATCACCAAATTGGCGAGTGGGCAATGGCTCGTATCTGGGTTGTTAGATCGGAGAGTGACTCCAGGCTTTTCTTTGTCGTACTGGTACAATCGGCACTTCGAAGTGTAACCATATTGGGGATAGTAGGTGCGCTAGCACAGGTGGATGCTCTCTCAAGTACGGGGAGAGAAGACAAGTTGGTCCACGTATCAGCAGTGATTGCCTCTTCCCGAAGACTCGCACTACAGTTGTCAGGGAGCTGGCAGTCAGAGCGCTGGCTGAACACGGTCTGGGTTCCTGTCACTAGAGTTGGAGAAGGTCACTTCCCAGAGGAATTATGACGAGTGATTGCAGTCTCCTTTCTGGTAAACATTCGCTTTGGAAACGGTCAAAGCGTTCGTCTTTTTTACTTGAGTTGTTGCTAACTGTTCTACCACGTTGATGCTTTGATGAAGCTGTCAAGGACTCTATCCGTTGACACTGGTATGACAGTTTGTCGAAAAATGGCTTGCGAGAGAGAAACATCTGAGTTTTAACCATTTTCGAGGCGATCCCAGGGCCCCTAACGCTAACGCTAAGTGATGAGAGAGAGAGAAGATCCAAGAGTAGTACACCTGGGAGAGCTCGTGACTCCTATACTTTAATATATACATGGTGTCACAAAAGTATGGAACCCTCCTAAGCGGGCTGAATATGCGGAGAAAAAAATCTAAAACCTTATATCCAACGTATTTTTTTGTAGGGAATCCAATCGTGACCTTGGATTTGACCTTGAACATAACCTCAAAGCTACAGCGACCCAATAATCGATTTGTCAAATAGAAACCCCTATTTTTTATTGCAAATTTGAAAAGAGCGTAAATTTAACGTTGAAACATATATTTCGTTTTTTTTTCAAGGTCATTTTAAGAGCGCTACAGGCTCAAATAAAACCCCGATTTAACTTAAAATTAAGCTGAAGTAAGAACTTCATTTTTTAACTATAGAGCCCTCAAAATTACCTTAAATAAAAACAAAATGCATATTTGAACGTAAAATATTTCGCTCTTTTGAAATCTGAAAGAAAAAATTGGGGCTACCGTGTAGATTGCGGATCGGCGCCGTGTTTCGCGAGAGAGAGTTGCGAGCGTCTCTGCGTGCGCCCAAAGATTCAGCACGTGTTGCTGATGAGCAGACGAAGGCCAGATGTGTGGAAGGGACATGTGCGACGGGCCTGCGACTGTGCAAGGAAGCAACACTCTGTGTCGGGACGTGTGCGAAGTGTGATAACGCGTAACCTCCTCTCTTGTGTGCGACCGGTGGTCTGTGTCTGCGAGTGTGAGCTGCTGTCGTCTTGAGCTGTTGCTGACCCTGGCTACCTCTCGTCTGCCCTCGCTGTATTGCAGTCTGTGCTGCCGACTTCCAAGCCCGATCCAACCACAACATCTACGAGTAAACTACTGTAAATTGCTTAACTATCTCGGGTACTTTGCACCATATTTTAATATCTTCTCTACTGCTCGATCTCTCTCGACTACGTCCCCGCCTAGCTCGTCCTACGACCTACCGCTGTATCTGTCGAACTAGCCGAGGTGTCCCGAAGCCACAAACAGATTGTATCGGGTAATATATATCTCTCTATGACCTCACGTGACCTTGCCCTGTGGATTTACGTGATGATCACGTGACCTTGCCCTTTTGATCACGTGATGATCGCGCTGTCGCGATGAAGCCTCTTCAGATACTCTTCAGATTTGTTGTGAACTTAAAAATTTAGTAGTAAATATTTATATAAATATTTAATACTCATTACAGAAGCACAATATTCAACATTGCAATAACAATTATTACTTAACTTTTTTTTAATTATTACTTTTCCATCGATTCTTTTATTATAAATATATCGTCTTTCTATATTGTTACGACGGCGATAATGTGGAAACCCATTTTTTGGAAACGTTGTTATATCCAAAAAAGGTTTTGGAAACTTTTTTGAACACTTGTTTGTTTTTATATCATAACAAGGAATTGATTCATCATGTGGTCCATGAAGCATATGTTTAATAATTAAATTTTCTAATTCTAAATCGTCATCTGGAATTTCTGCACTAATAAAGGGCCTAGCCAGGTAAGATGGTCAAAATTGCCCCCAACCAAATTGAAATAAAAAAATACCTCCATGTAGTACATGTAAAAATATATTTTTGGGTACATTTTTAGGGTCCTAGGGCCTAACAGAACCTCAAATAAAATAAAAACGTAATTTTCAGTTTTTTTAATATATATCACGCTATCTCAGGTTTTGAGGGGTCAATTTTTTTTAAAAATTAAGTTTTTCTAAGGGCCACAATTTAGTATATTTTTTAAATTTTTGGCGCGAAACTCAAATCTGAATAGCGATTAAAAATTTTTTAAATTAAAAAAAAAACAAGTAGAAGTTGGACGTAATCGCGAAAAAAATATATTTTGTTCAAAATCATCCAAAAAACATGTGTGATTTTTTTCAGATTTTTTCATGTAGTAGTAAGGGGTTAAAAAAATAAAAAACCGATTTTTTTTTGATTTTATCGTTTTTTATAGTAATAATTTTGTTCAAAAAAATCAAAAACCCTATATTCATGGTATTTTTTGACGAGAAATCCGTTGGTGACCTTTGATTTGACCTTGAACATAACCTCTTAGCTACAGCGAACTATAATTGATTTTTTGTACGGTGGCCCCCATTTTTTATTACAGAAATGAAAAGAACGGAAAATTTTACGTAGAAATATGTATTTTCTTTTTTTAAGGTCATTTTAAGGTTTCTACAGACTCAAAAGGAACCCCTACTTACCCCTACTTTGTCAATTTTATCTGAGTTTATAAGTTTATCTTTAGGATGCAAAACAAACAACATGTGCACATGAGGTAGCCCCCTTTTTGGAAAATCAATTACGTATAACCAAGCAATAATTTCCACCAAGCGATAATAAAGACCGTAACTTTGCATAAAATAATCTAATTGTAACGGGTGGAACATCATTGCAACTTGTAATAGAAGGAAATTTTTATACAAATCGTTTTAATTCTGGACACTTTGGATTACAAGTTACAGTTATAAATATATATATACTAGGGGCGCTCCGCCCCCCTGTTCGATCCGCTCGCCAACCCCCCCGATTAAGTTTAACACTTAAATAAAAAAAATAATGATATTTTTAATAATTAAATTGTTAAGTATTTTATTGATGAAAAGTTAAAAAAAAAATAGTCCGTAGAAAAATAAATTTTTGTATAAAAAAATTTTGTAAAGCAGTTACAAAATATAAGTTATTGCTATCAATTTAACTACACTCGGCAACAAAAAATTTCATCGAAATTTTGTCGATTTTCAAATGCTTGTATCTTGGGCTATAGTAATCGTATCAACGCGAATTTTTTTGATTTCTTGGAAATCTTGTCTTCTTTAAAATCCATATCTGGTTGATTCTCCCGATTAATCAATATAACGTGTCCTAGTGACGCAGGGGCTCGGCGATGAATAAAAATGAAAATCTCGCGATGCAGTTGTCTTTGAATAAGTGTACTTAACAAATCCCCACCGAAAAAAATTCAAAATTCAACACCTAGCACTTACTACAGTAGTATAACCATGCCAAATGTCCGCTCCGTTAGCTGTCCTAAAGTCAGAATCGTTGCTCTCACCGCGTCGTGCTTTTTTTTAATAAATACCTAGATATGAGGCATTTCACTCCAAGTGTCCTAGCGCGTCGCCGCACGGCGCAATTAAGCGAAATCACTCAATTTCTACCTCGCGTAAAAAGTACCAAAATACACGCAGAAAGAATAATTAACTAATAATTTCGATAGGAAATTTCCTCAGCTTTCCGATAGTATGGTCAGATTTTCCGGAATTTTTCATTTTCCTCGAGAAAAAAGTGAGATTTTGCGCCGCACGGGGTATTGCGCGCGGAAACAGCTGCCGCACGGGCCAAAACGTCACGTTTCTACACGTTCGTCACTGTATTTCAATAAGTAATAATCATTTGCAAACTCTGAAAACTTGCATATCGATAGGAAATTTTCTCAGCTTTTCATTGGAACTATTTTAAAAAATCTTAAAAATGCCGTTTTTAAGATATTTGCATTTTAAAGTTTATATCAAGTTTTTCCGATGAAAATGGTAAATTTTGGAAAATCTGACCACACCGTCGGAAAGCTGAGTAAATTTCCTATCGAAACCATTAGTTAATTATTTTTTCTGAATGTACTTTGGTACTTTTTACGCGAGATAGAAATTGAGTGATTTCGCTTAATTGCGCCGCGCGGCGAGGCGCTAGGAAACTTGGTGTGAAATGCCTCGTATATTATAGTATACAGACTCTATTTTATACTTCTTATAGATGATGTTTATGTGCCACCGGTACTTCAGGAATGGTTTTTGAACTTCGTACAGCTATTACAAAAGTGTCCTGAGTTTTGGTCATATTTTTTTGTACTTTAAACATACTACGTTAGAATGGTATCGTTACCACTTTGAAGCCCCTAAGCTCTACTAACTTTCTCAAAAACGTTATTGTTTTTGATTTTTTGCAGTTAAAAATTCAAACGTTGGACGATGGCTTCGCAAAAGCGTCAGACGTATCAGCAAAATCAAGCGGTAAAAAAATCTGTCCGCTCCGTTAGCAAAGAATACGCAAGTAAAAAAAGTCTCTTTTCAACATAGAATACGTAGAAATGTTCGTTTTTAAAAACTCCAAGTCCTAGTTGTAAGCGAAATTCCACGCATTTAAACTCTGCATATATGACATACAAAACAACGATTTGTCCGCTGCGTTGCAGTCCACTCCGTTAGCAGTACTCGGTTTCAGCATAGGCAAATTACACGTTAAAAATGAATTTCATATCCTAGCTCTATAAACTTGAAAACAAATACTTTTTCAGATAAGAAACGAGGTTCCGTTCTTAAAAAAGGGTTTGAAGACAATTTTTTTGGCGCACTTTTCCGATTCGAAATATCGATGAATCGGGAGAATCAACCATATACTATGATTAGGTTCGAGTCAATTGACGATATTGACTCGTACCTAATCATAATATATATGGATTTAAAGAAGACAAGATTACCAAGAAATCAAAAAAAAATCGTGTCGATACGATAAATATAGCCCAAGATAGAAGCATTTGAAAATCGACAAATTTCGATGAAATATAAAAGTACCAATCACGTATTTTGGTGGATTTACAGTGGAGGAACCGTAAAAATTGCTCCCTCACGGTGGGGAGCAGGCGGAAATTTTGGGGAGCAATCTAACCACATCCTCTCTACTATACAGGGTGTCCCAAAAGTTTGGAAACCTCTAAAAAGCGGCCAAAATGAGCAGGAAAAAAATAGATAACCCTATATCCGACGTATTTTTTCACGGGAATCCAATGGTGACCTTGGATTTGACCTTGAACATAACCTCAAAGCTGCAGCGAGTCAAAAATCGATTTTTCAAATAAAAACCCCCATTTTTTATTGCAGATTTGAAAAGAGCGAAAAATTTCACGTCAAAATGTATGTTTTGTTTTTTTTTTTTTTTGGTCATTTTAAGGGCGTTACAGACGCAAATAAAACCCCAATTTAACCTAAAATCAAGCTCAAGTAAGGGCTTTTTTCTAATTGTACCGCCTCCAAAATGACCTTGAAAAAAATAATAAAATGCATACTTTCACGTAAAATTTTCCGCTCTTTTCAATGATGACCTTGAATTTGACCTTGAACATAACCTATACGCTACGGTGAACCAAAAAACGATTATTCGCACGGTGACCCCCATTTTTTATAACAGATTTGAAAAGAGCGAAAAATTTCACGTCCGACTATGTATTTTGTTTTTTTTTGAAGGTCATTTAGGAGGCGGTGCAGTTAGAAAAAAAACCCTTAATCGAACTTAATTTTAGGTTAAATTGGAGTTTTATTTGCGTCTGTAACGCCTTTAAAATGACCTTGAAAAAAAAACAAAATATATTTTGACGTGAAATTTTCGCTTTTCGAATCTGCAACAAAAAATGGGGGTTTCCGTTTGAAAAATCGATTTTTGACTTGCTGCAGCTTTGAGGTTATGTTCAAGGTCAAATCCGAGGTCACCATTGTATTCCCCGTGAAAAAATTTCAAACATTGTTCAGAGTGTAAAAATGATCTTAACGATACTTTTTCTTACGTATTTTTGTCTGCGGAATCAAATGCCGTAGTTAGTTTTGACCTAGGAGCACCATTTCATTGAAAAAAATACACTTTTTCGATCGTTCTTTTTCGCAAATTTCGCAAAGTTCATTTTCGAGCGAGCGGCAAATGAACAGAAAAAATCTAGAAAATTTTTTGACACCACCAAAATTTAGAATTTTTTATGACAAATCCACCGGTATATATTAGTATACACTTTAAAATTATTTTAATGTCTAAAAAGCACGATTTTATCCAAAAAAACGATATTAAAAAATGGAAAAATGGAAAAATATATTCGTTTCTTCAAGAAAATGGCTGAGTATAATCACTCATGAAAATAATTGAATACAACTATCTGATAGGTTTTTTTCTCACCTTTCAAACGCCGTTTTCAGAGTTGAAAAATTCGCAAAGCAAAGCAGATTTTTAAGCTAAACAAGTGCATCGTACAATAACAGCTGTATCTCAGTGAATTTTGCGAATTTTTTAATTCTGAAAACAGCGTTTGAAAGGTGAAAAAAAAACCTATCAGATAGTTGTATTAAATTATTTTTATGAGTGATTATACTTAGCCATTTTCTTGAAGAAACGAATATATTTTCCATTTTTCCATTTTTTAATATCGTTTTTTGGATAAAATCGTGCTTTTTAGCATTAAAATAATTTTAAAGTGTATACTAATATATACCGTGGATTTGTCATAAAAAATCTAAATTTTGGTGGTGTCAAAAAATTTTCTAGATTTTTTCTGTTCATTTGCCGCTCGCTCGAAAATGAACTTTGCGAAATTTGCGGAAAAAGAAATGAAATGGTGCTCTAGGTCAAAACTAACTACGGCATTCGATTCCACAGACAAAATACGTAAGAAATGTATCGTTAAGATTATTTTTACACTCTGAACAAGTTTGAAATAAATCGAATGGTTGTCCGATTTTGCTTTTTAGAAGCACGTTTTTAAACTTCAAAAATCCATCGACACCATCTAAAATCATTTATTTGAGTTCTCGTTTAAAGGAAACTTCATTTTAAACCTCAAACTTTCAGATTCCGATGGATCCCCCGAGATACAAAAAATTTTGAAAAAGTGGACCACCCTAATTATATATACTGGGGGCTGCGCCCCCCTGCTCGCTCCGCTCGCCAACCCCCCCAGTTGACCAATATAGATAAGATTAAAATTAAAAATAAGCAAAAAGAAAATATGTATGAAAAAATGACTCAATAGTATAGTAAAATAATAAAATCGTGGCAAGATTTCTCATCGCATCTATTGGATAACAATAAATTTTGTTAATATCACATTACGAAAAAACATAAAATTTTAACTGAAATTGACCATAATAACCAATTTTTGTAAAATTCTCGTTTCTCCCCAAAATTCTGAATATTTTTCCAATTTTATTTATAAGGTATCTAACAATTTTTCATTAACTTTGCTACTCCACAATTTTGGCTGATTTCACCTTTCACACAGATATTAAAAAGTTTGTTTTCATAAATTTTTCAATCCTATGTGTGAGGGTTCTAACAATTTTTCAAAATTGTTTTCAATAAATCACCAAGAGTAGTAAGTATCTCTCCTGCACATGGGTTATATTCATGTAGGCCTTTTCAAAAAGGAGTGATTGATAGAGAAAAAAAATGAATTGGAAATTAGCCATCGAAAAATATTTGAAAAAAATAGGAATTGATAGTATATTTAGAAATGATAATTAATTGTCCTCTGGTTATTTCACACTTCTATATCTTCATTACAATAATGTTTTTATTTCTGTTCACACAATCTTAGTGAATTTTCCCTCAAATTTTTATGGAATTGCAGTGTAAAATCGTAGCAACATTTCTGATCCTATCAATTGACTGAAACGCAATAACGATTTACAGTATTCTACGCACGATTTTTTAAAAATCTCTGATGGAATCGAATGACAAATTTTCCTTGTCTTATTTAGAAAAAAATGAGAAAATTAGCAAAAATTATAAATTTCCTTTCATACAGTTGGAAAAATAAATTCAATCGTTTGTTGAAATGAATATTCCAATTCAAATGCTAATCATTTTTTGAAAAACTTTTCAATAACCTTGCTACTATCACAATGTTTGTGAAGTATCCCTCCCGCTTAAAGCAGGAAATTCAGCGGTTTGTTAAAACGAATTTCCCAATTTCATATGCGTGAAGCATTTATTAATTTTTCAAAAACTTTGCCTACTCCCACAATTTTAATGAATGATCGTTTTCACACATTTCACCCGCTAACGCCCAGACGGACAGAATTTTTTTCTCTATTGAAGTCTGTAATTAAGGGGAGTCATACCAATTCACTCTTCTTTGTCATTATTGTGATATAAACCACAGTTTAATGTCAATCTACATTTTCAACATAAAATTGACATCTTTGAGCCCTAAAAAATGTGAAAAAAGTTGCAGAATAGGCCATTGCATCTAAAAATAGCTCATTTTTGCTATTTTAGCCTTTCGGCACTGTGCAAGGTTCAGATCAGAGTTATGCAGTGGGAGTTTCTAATAGGTATCAAAATCTTCAGAAAAGTATCCTTTATGGGCTGAGTTTTGTGGAATTTTGATTTAGACCTTCATATCAGTTCTATTATTCAATATGTGCTCAAAAACATTGATAAATTTTTTTTATTTCTTGCTTTTTTCACATCTGTTGGCATACAAACTTTTGTATGACTCTAATCAAAATTCCACAAAACTCAGCCCATAAAGAATTCTTTTCTGAAGAGTTTGATACCTATTAGAAACTCTCACCTGCATAACTCTGATTTGAACCTTTTGCACAGGGCCGAAAGGCTAAAATAGCAAAAATGAGCTATTTTTAGATGCAAATGCCTATTCTACAACTTTTTTCACATTTTTTAGGGCTCAAAGATGTCAATTTCATGTTGAAAATGTAGATTGACATTAAACTTTGGTTTATATCACAAAAATGACAAAGAAGAGTGAATTGGTGTATGACTCCCCTTAAATCATCTTATCGGAGCGAGAAAAATTCTTGAGTACTCATTTTCTATGTAAAATTTAATGCACATTTTGAATATGGTTTATAATTAACTTCTGATAAATATTAAAAAAGTTATAAACAAGAAGTCAAGATACTTTTCTCATTAAAAATGTAGCATGTATTTTGAGTCGCGTGCAATCGGCCATCGATGAAGCTCGATCAAGATCCGATCGTCATGCGAAGTTTGCGATTTCGACAAAACTGTGAGCAAGGGCTTCGTACAACAATTGTATAAAGATTTAAGCAAACATTCTAAACAATCGCGATTAACAGACTACTTGAAAAAATCCTAATTTACTCTATTTTTTTTGTATCATTTAACTTATAGCATTTTTTACAATAACAGTTATGTAAAATTCAACCAATCAGGTTTCACTCAATTTAGATATACCAATTACCCGTTTTCATTTTCATGTTCCGGTTTCTGTATTCGCGGTTGTTTTTTGGATACGAATTATCCGCGAATACTGAGGAATGCCTGTATTCAGTGGTTAGGGAAAATAAATTAGGCATATCAAAATTTTGATGAATAATCCTTTTCTTTAGTTATGCAGTAGATTATCCAGCGGTTTCTTCCCCAATTCTGTATGTATTTCCATCCACCTCAGGACGAATAATATGTTTACAATAATAGCTCACCCACGTGGGGGAGCAGTGGGGAGCAATTTACAAAATGGGGAGCAATGGGGAGCAGTAGTTAAAAAGTGCCAAAATCCCGTGAAAAAGAACAAAAGACACGTAAAAATAGAGCCTTTTAAAAATTGTGGTAAATGTGGGGGAGCTATGGAAATAGGTGTAGAGAGACCCTTACAACTAATAATAATGATTATATTCGCGTGCCAGCTTATAAAACATCGAACATCATTTGTAACTGTCTATGTTTTCTTGTGTTTCTTAATTGGTTAGACGTCACAGTCGCGACTGGTGCCCTTAAATAAACCTAGCCTAATTTATTATTATTACACTACTATCACATATCTTCATTTCGCCACACCCTTGTTTTACTCCCGTTTTCAGGTCTGTGTGGAAGTCACGCCAAGCATAGCATCCGCATCCCGAGGATACTCCGCTACAACGTCAACGTTACCACATCCATAAGCTAGAATTATGTTCATATTTGCTGTTTCAACACGTTGAGGTATTGGAAATGATGCATATGTTGCAAAATGTTGTCTATTTGCAGTCATATGATTTGTAGCTCCTGAATCTGATATCCAAGCTTCTGAAGATGCTAAATCAGAGTTGACTGTCAAGCTAGTTGCAAGAAACGTACTTGGGTTATAATCATTATTTCTAGAATCAGACGCTGAATTTCCTTTTGAAATTTTTTCTGCATTTATTCTTTTCTGGCACACTGCTATAGGATGACCAGTCTTTTTGCAATAATGACACTGACGATTTTCTTTCCTTTCTGAATTTCTTGAAGAAGCTGTTGACTTTTTACTCGTATTTTCTTTCTGATGGAACTTCGAAGCTTTCATATGAAATGCACTAGCCGTCGACGATGGAGTCTGTGTTCTCATTGAACTCTCTATTGCCACCAAGTTTTCAACTAAAAGATTTGTAGTTTGCTCAGTTTCAGGTATACGATGCCACGTTGATCGATAAAACTGATAATCATGACTGAGCGTTATAAAAATTCTGTGATGTAGAATTGACACCGGTAGAGTTACAGTCGCATCCTTCTTCATGAGCTCTTCGATAACATCATCAAACACGTTCGAATGATCAGTTGCATGTTTCTTGATGGAAGTGGCGTCATCTTTCTGAATTTCATAGAACGTGTCGAAAAGAGTGTATAACCTCTGCAGCAATGATTGCTCGTAGACTGACTTCAGTGTATCCCATATCTCTTTGGCGTTGTTCTTTTTTCGAACGTACATGGCAGCATCCTTCTCCAACGTGGTTCCAAGAATCCGTGCTGCGCGAGCGTTGTCGCTATGCCAGTTCTTGTTCTCGGTTGATTGCCGCAGCCACTTCTTCTGGAGGGTCCGGGCATTTTCGTACACCGGATACGATGTCATAGAGACCTTGTTCGTGAAGGCATAATTCTATCTGCCATTTCCAAGTCTCCCACTGATCTTCAGATTTTAATCGGCGAACACTCACACGATTATAGTTATCGTTTTTTTTGGCTGCGCTATCGAACAGTTTTCCTTCTTTCCCTGTTGCACTTTCAGAATCGCGAGAACAAAAAACGTTTCACTGTCGTAGTTCAGAATTCACTTTTTTTTTATCAGGCCGTTCTTGATACGCACCTGGGCCCATAACCTGTAGAAATGAAATTTGGACACAACAATTATCATAATAATAAATAGTTTATTTTGTGTAATAAGTTGAGAGATAATTTTGTTGTATATACGTACTCGCGGAAACAGGTCCGGAGGAAAAGTGGCGCGTAACATAGAAATGCGTATAGTAGTACATACTGACACTGTAGGTGTCAGCACATATTAAGCATAAAGTGCAGATTACAATAGTAGTGAGATGTGTATTTTTAATAAGTTGCTCTCTTTCTACCATGAATCAAGGGCAATGGAAAAAGACGTGCTCGACACCCTACACTGCAAGACGGTAGACCGAGCACGAGTTGCCCAAGTCGTTTCTTGGGCATCGTAAAAATAACCGTGGCTGGACAGGAGTTTGATGAGGGAAAAATTGTGGAGACTTCCTGTTGCATGAGCTCTGGTTTGCCTGGAGATGCACTCCTAAGGCCCTTTAGTCAGGAAATGACTGTACGGTATGGTTTACCCCAAACGGCGTGGTCTGCCTCATCACATAGGCTTTGTCAGCAGAGGCACTTGCTGATTTTTATAGTTTCGCGTAAAAGTCTACGAGCCTCGGCGAACTCTTCCAATCAATGGACATTCTACGATGCCTTCTTTCCACCGGTAGACTAACTTCGCTGTCCAATGTACAAACGCTCCACCTACGTTAAGCCACTAAGGAGCGTCAGTTCCTCAATGAACGAAGCTCGAATTAAATGAGCGAGCAACACTATAGCCCGGTGGTCGCAGCCAGTATAGGCTCCACTGACCTGGCAGAGTGTTTGAGTATTTTTTTTCCTTCTCCACCCCACTCGGATACTCACTGGTAACCGCCGCTAGGCAATACTTTGGTGAGGCCGGGGTTAGTTGAGCATTTCTGCTACTTCGCTGTTAGTCGTTGCCATACATCCCCCATCCGTCACATAGTGATATGCGACGATTAGGGGTTCAGGGACTCATCTTTTTACTACTTAGTGAACCTCCGATCCTGCGCGATGCCATCTCTCGATTGTCGTGTCCCTCTTTCGGAGCCATAGTTTCCCACTGCTTGGTCACACATTGCTGGCGTCTCCTTCTGAGTTAAGTATTAGAACTTACTGCCCAGTGCCATCTTGTGAGTGTGGTTCTCGCTTCTGTCGCTGCCCGGCAAGGGACCAGGTGGCCAGGGCCGCTTCATCTTGTGAGTGTGATTCTCGCTTCCGGAACTACTCTCCGAGTCCCGGTGAATTTCTGATACTCCTTTCTGTTGTCGTCTTATGAGTGTGATTCTCGCTTTAGGCGCCATCATGCATGCTTGAGGAGCATTGCGTCCATGCGTCCACGAACGGGGCCCCCGCATCCGGCGCCATCTTGTGAGTGTGGTTCTCGCTTCTGACATTATCATGGGAGTGTTGTGCTCCCCGTCTATCGCCAGCCTTGTTAGTCCTCGCCTCGGGCTCCTATCAATGGTTATCCACTTTGTTTCCAGCTCGCACAGTGATCGGAGTTTTTACCACTTCGGAGGCTGATGACATAGCCCGGGTCTTCTTTTTGAGTGGTACCCGCTCCACCTCGGGCACGGGCTCAACCACACCAAGCGAAAAAACGCCATCGAGAATTTGCCCAGTGGGAATTGAACCCACGCCCTACGACACACCTTGTATCAGCAGGCAAGAACTATACCCACTGAGCCAAGGTGACTGATGAGTGTTTGAGTGTTTGAGTGTGCATTTGTGTGTGTGTGTGTTTTTTTTTGACGTGGGCAAAGTGAACTCTGCAGCCAGTGGCCCTTCGAAACGAGTACTCCACCGGAACCGTCGTTAGACATTTCTTCGGTGGGGACTCTGTAGATCTTGTCTGCTACATCGGTGTCTTTTCCGTACATCTCTCGTCCACCTTGCGGTGAATAGGGGTCCAGGAACTAGAAGCATCGTCTGCTTCTTGCAGCATTGTCCCGATCGTTTTTACGCCTCTTGCGCCTCTTGCCTCAGTCTTGAGACGACTGAGGACGCGAAAAACAATATCACAATCCAATTGTCTGCGGTCTCGAGCATGAGCCTGACGATGTTTTCTGGCTCGACTACTTCTTGGAGGACTTGTTGAAGTTTCTCCCTCTCTTCGTGGAATCGCGGGCAGCGAAAGACCAGTCTCTGCCGCTCGCGTTGGCTACTTCTGGGCCCAGCAGTGTTGGGCATGATCTTTGCGAGGGCTCTAGCCACTCTTGCTGCCTTTTCGCTGATGATTTGGAGATGTTAGTTGAACCTCAACTTTGAGTCAATGTGTAGGCCCAGATAGCGAATGCAGGGGGCAAAAATTATGCAGCAGTCATCTACTAAGATGGTTATGGTCTCAATTTTCTTCCTGCTAGTGATGAGTAGGACCATATAAGGACGTGTTTGTGTGTATAGCGGCTCACTTGTAATAGTGTTTCGTGATAGATTTGGTAAATAGTGTACATAGTTTTATCGTTCAATAAATTGTTATTGTTGAGTTAAAACATAACTCTTCGTGTTATATACCACACGACCTTTTCCTCTTTTCAGGACGTGAAGTCGAGCCTGTATTGTAACATAAATTTAGCTCAATCTAATAAAAATAATATTTTTCTTATTTTTTTGTTTAGTCTATTTAAATAATTCGAGTCACTTGTTCGTTCACCAACTAAGAAGAGAGACAGTGGACCACAGGAAAACACAGTGTTGTAAGTCGAGACCGCATTAGTGGCCTCGGCATTGACTACCGAACTTTGCAATCAGTTGGAAGGATTTATGAGATTTTAATTCAATATTATTTTAAAAAAAATCAAATTCATTAGCAAATTGCGGTAGTGTGAGTTGATGCCATGCTAGTGGCCTCAGAGCATTGAGCCAGACAGAGAGAGAGAGATGGCTGGCCTCGGTATTTGGGGGTTCCGAGGACGCACGGCGTATTCATCAAAAGCGTTTGCTGGCCGTGGCGGCGCGTTCTGGGCCGTCTTTTTAGCGATCGATACTTCCCACTGTGGCGGCCGAACCGGAGGTACCGTGACCTTGGTCAGTTAGTGTTGCCTCTGACACGTCCTCTCGTCAGATGACAGTGGCACAGTGACGGTTAAATGAGTGAGGTTAGGTGACGTCATGGGCTGGAATGGTAGAGGCGCGTTCGTAAGAACGGCAACTAGCTCAGGGTCTTCGTTGGCTTCTCTTCGTGCAATTGTCCTCTGCCACTGATGTGGACAAGGCACTGACAAATGCAGATATGGCCATGTGCGCAGAGACTTGCACGAGCTGTTGGTGTAGGTTGACCCTGTCGGAAAAGCCAAGCAATGAACGAAACTCTCGATCCGTTTGATGACCCACTTACGGCTCTTGACGAGGTTTTCATCTTCGGGCATGGCCTGTATGATGCAGAGACGTTCCAGAACGCCCGAAACGAGATGTTGGCCCCTGTGTAGGAGAACGACCTCCATCTTCTGCCTTTTGATCGGCACCGTGATCGATTTCCCCTTCCTGGGCCGAGACAATCGGAGGCGACAAAAAGCCTCGATCTAGAGTCCGGCCACTTTTCTGTTTCGACTTTGGTAAAGTCAAACAGTCAAAAGTAGGATGACAAGAGTTCACTCACTTTTCTGTTTCAACTTGTAAAAGTTAAACAGTCAAAAGTCAAGTAACCGAAAGTCCAATCACTTTTCTGATCTTACTTGTAACAAGTTGAGCAGTCAAAAGCTGATTGATTCAGGTCGAGAGGCACTTATACTAGTACTTTGAACTCGACCTTTTCTCTTGCAGGTACAACTTTTCTGTGGCGCCGCGCCACCTGGCGACCGAGTTGGAAGTTTAAAAAGTCAAAAGTGGGGAAAGGTAGTGAAATGACGAGGCGAGTATTTTTGTAATTTGACCAAGTTCGCTATTGAAATAATTCCCTAGGTCGAAACTTTCAAGAGCTCGTCGTCGCAAGTGCGAGGACGAGAGTCGATGTGGTCTGGCTGGCTGCCGAGAGACGGCTTCACTAGCTTGGCCGGGTGCCTCACTTATATTGTAAGTACTAGCGCGCTAATTGGCTGTCAGCGCAAGATGGGGACGCGTGCTGTTGTGTATGTCGTCTGAGTGGGGACGCACGCAGCTGTGCACGTCTTCTCAGAGGGAACGCAGTCAGTGGTATACTAATGCGTATGGAGACAACAAGGACTCTAAAGTTTCTATTCTAGTGATAATTCATATACAAAGGATTCTACAGAAAAATTCTAACTTATTCTTATCATTGACTTTTTAAAGAGTACTCAAGGTGAAATAAAAAAAAATTTTTTTTTTCTTAAATTTTTAAGAATTAAATTTTTAAGTTTTTATGAAAAATTTAATCATTTTATTACTATTTTTCACAATAAGTTAAAAATATCTGTCCACTTCGGAGGAAACTCCTTGCCTATAAATTGCCAGCGGCTTTTTCATAGAGGGTGCAAGCTTCTGGAGCCAAAATACGCTATTTTCAACATAATAGGGTCGTGGAAGCCGAAACTGTCGGTAAAAATTTTTTCAAAATACTTTTTCTGAATTTTTTGCCAAATTTCTTAACATATTGACCATTTAATTTTTAGATTAGAGTTTTCTAGCTCAGTCTAGAAGTGTAAGTTATCAAAATGGTTAAAAAGTACCGTCATAAATTTTTTAAGATTTTTTAATTGCTTCAGGGCTTCAGAATAAATGTAAATAGAAAATAGACGTTTATAGCGAGGGTGGGTAGAGGGAAGGGAGGGGGTAAGAGGAGAGAAAGGGTCTAAAATGTTGGTTTTAGGACCTTCTTACCGTGTTCTATAACATACCAAAAGCGCGTCCAAATCGGTGACATATGGTTTTGTACAAAAGTATTATTTTGACTCATATATATTGTTACGTGGGAAGGGATTAAAGAAAAGGCGAAATAACTAATTAGGCTCAAAATATATCAGAGGGGAGGAGCCGTTCGCGCGAGGTGTCTCCTTGTCGCTTGATGTACTGATACTGCCGTCGCTGATGAGCTATGCTCATCACTCTCATTGTCGCGCGCCACGTCACTGGTGGTGCCTTGTCGTCCCACGTGACAATATATATGAACAAATCCAGAATTTTTCTTCCATTTCACGGGCTCAAATCGACACCAAAATTTTGTTCGTGGTACGTGAGTAAGGGTCACGAGAAAGCGTTCTTTAGGGACCTAGAAACATAAAAAAATGCGTGAACACGAAAAATTTTGATAGTGAATTTTTCTATATGCATTTTTGTGCACCGCATATGAAAAATCACGATTTAGCATGGTGAAAGTATAAAAACACTTGTGAGTATCGCAAAAAAAGCGTAAAATAATTTCAAAAACCCCTTACCCAATGTATTTTTCGACGAGAAATCCAATGGTGACCTTAAATTTTACCTTGAACGTAACCTTAAAGCTTCAGCGATAAAAAAATCGGGGTTTTTAACGAGAACCCCCATTTTTATGACAGATTTGAAAAAAGTGAAAAGTTTTACATTAAAATTAACTTTTTGTATTTTTTTCCAAAATATTTTATTGATCCACCTATTGCGAAACTGCGAAAAAAATTGAGGGTAAGGGAGGTTTAAATGAAAAATTTAATACAATTACACTCGGCAACAAAATTATCGCAACAAAAAATTTCATCAAAATGTTGTCGATTTTCAAATGCTTCTATCTTGAGCTATATTTAACTTATCGACACGAAAGTTTTTTTGATTTCTTGGACATTTTGTCCTCTTTAAATCCATATACACTATGATTAGATTCGAGTCAATATCGAGTTACCAGTAGTATTTGAGCGCAACACAAAAAATTACTGAAAAAAATTATTTGTTTGAACGTGTACCAGTACCACAGTAATTTTTTTATCGAAATCTAACATACACCACCACAAAGTACTCTTTTCAACGAGTAATTTAAAAAAAAGAGCTCTCTACGATTTTTTTAACGCGCTGTAGGTCGTTTTGAAGGTAACATTTAAAGTACGTAAAATTCCTCGTTTAGCTGAAATCACTACGATTTTACGGGCATTTTGCGTACACAAATTGTACCTTCAAAACGACCTACAGGGCGTTAAAAAAATCGTAGAGAGCTCTTTTTTTTTTAAATTACTCGTTGAAAAGAGTACTTTGTGGTGGTGTATGTTAGATTTCGATAAAAAAATTACTGTGGTACTGGTACACGTTCAAACAAATAATTTTTTCAGTAATTTTTTGTGTTGCGCTCAAATACTACTGGTAACTCGATATTGACTCGAATCTAATCATAGTGTATATGGATTTAAAGAGGACAAAATGTCCAAGAAATCAAAACAACTTTCGTGTCGATAAGTTAAATAGCTCAAGATAGAAGCATTTGAAAATCGACAACATTTTGATGAAATTTTTTGTTGCGATAATTTTGTTGCCGAGTGTAATTGTATTAAATTTTTCATTTAAACCTTCCTTACCCTTAATTTTTTTTCGCAGTTTCGCAATAGGTGGATCAATAAAATATTTTGGAAAAAAATACAAAAAGTTAATTTTAATGTAAAACTTTTCACTTTTTTCAAATCTGTCATAAAAATGGGGGTTCTCGTTAAAAACCTCAATTTTTGGATCACTGGAGCTTTAAGGTTACGTTCAAGGTAAAATTTAAGGTCACCGTTGGATTTCTCGTCGAAAAATACATTGGGTAAGGGGTTTTTGAAATTTTTTTTACGCTTATTTTTGCGATACTCACAAGTGTTTTTATACTTTCACCATGCTAAATCGTGATTTTTCATATGCGGTGGCACAAAATGCATATAAAAAATTCACTATCAAAAATTTTTCGTGTTCACGCATTTTTTTATGTTTCTTGGTCCCTAAAAAACGCTTTCTCGTGACCCTTACTCGCGTACCACGAAAAAAATTTTGGTGTCGATTTGAGCCCGTGAAATGGAAGAAAAATTCTGGATTTGCTCATATAGAAAAGTTCAAGAAGATAGAAGTTATTACAACGAAGATGGCATGGGTGATAGGGTAAAAAAATGTAGAGGTGATTTCAAAAGGAAGATGTGGCTATTCAAATACCTATTGCAGAGTATCATGGGGTATGGGGCAGAACTATGGAGGTGGAAGAAATGGAAAGAACTAGAAAAGATACAAGTCGATTACATTAGGTAAATATTAGAGTGGGAATTTTGTACGGCGAAATTTTTAAGACAGAGATCACAAGAAACAAAAATAGAAGAGGAAGTGAAAACAAGGATAAGAGATATAATGAAGCAGGAAACAGAAGAGATGATGAATAACGCAAGATACATAAAAACTACAAATTGAGGTGTCAAGAGATATCCAGGTACTTAAAGAATTATAAGAAAGGAACAGACATAAGAGTTGTGGTTAGAACAAGGTGTGGTAACTTGGAGAAAAGAAATAAATTTCGGAAAAAAATAAAAAAAAGTCTATACTGTGTGAGAATCAGGATAGTTGCGTATTGAATCTGGTTAGTGAATGCTCAGAGGTCCAGAAGATAAACAAAAAAAAGTAATAATAGAGTTTAGAAATTGAAAGAGATAACATGTCATGAAGATCTCGGGAAATAAATGAAATATAGGAAGGAATTGATAAAATGGTGAAGAAGAAAGGGGAGGAGGCAGCGGGTAGGAGGGGGAGAGGAAGATGGAAGAAGAGGAGGGGAGGGTATGAGCAGTAGTAGGGTACTCGAATGTAAGAGAAACAATAAATAGGGATATGATAGGGAGAAAGTGTAAATATTGTGTTGTATTATTTATTTGTATTATTTTACTGTGATATCAGTTTTATGAGTATGTATAGTAAACTAATATGTCATTGTAAATGTAAATTCAAGTAACTAGGTTTAAGGAACACTGTAAATAATTTCTGGGCCTATAATGGCTGAAATAAATAAAACACATAAAATTCTACTAATAGTACAGTCAATACTTATAATAAAATCCTTCAAAAAATGGCAAAAATTGATCATACAGCACTTTACCGCCCCTTAATTTAAAAAAAATTAAATTGAAAAGATGTCTTGCTTACTCCAGGCATAATTTTATTTTCTACATCTTTCATGATTTGTTCGAAGGATTCAGGTTTCATTGGAGCCTCTTTTGGTAATAAGTATTTTAAATAACCTGGTTCTACATTAGCTGTAACTCTTCTTTCATTCAATGTTTGCAAATAATTACAAATGTACTCAACCATCTCCTTACCATAAATTCTAAATTCTTCTACGTTCATAATTGCTTTTGAACGATTCTGCTATGTACCTAAAAATTTTAATTGATTTTTCAAAATGATGTAAATTCATATTGAGAATAGAAAATTTATTTAATGCTGTTTTTCAAATTGAAAATAGAATATTATTCTCATTTCTTTTTACATTTATATCCCCTATAAATATTGTTATGGCTCTTTGCTAAAAATTTATAATTTATATCAATCACTATTGCTTGTGTACATCTTCGCTTGTCAGGCGAGCATGTTTTTAAGAGAGTGGGGTGGGTGAGAAAGGACCTACGAATTATTTTCATACACACGACTATTTTATTACTTGTGTTACAATTTCATGATTTTACTTAGATAATAAAGATATAATGCAGGCGAGTGGAAGAGTTGCTCTGTTTCTAGCGAAGGTGAAGTTAATACGGCTGATTTACGCCGATGTCGTCTGGTGGTTCCACTTAATACACTGTACTTGGATCACTGCTTGCGAGGAAACTAGACTGACCCTTACACTACGGAAACTGATTACACTCCGTGGGTCTCTGCGGCTAAATCTCGACTACAAGGCTGACTAGCGTAGCTCTGTCATATCGAAAGGTGCAAACGGTCTTTAATCTACAGCTGTTATTTGGCCCGTATATCGCCCATTATTTCAAAAGTGTGATACTTGGAGTGAGTAAAATGGACAATATTGGAAAAACCGAAAAACTTACTTTCTTCTATTTTGAGTTTAATTTTTTCGGACCTCCGTAGTTTCTGCCACTTGATTATTTGTTTTTTCATGGAATATTCACTTTTTATCAGCCATTATCTAATGCGTTTATTTTCTTGTTGCAAACATAAAAATTTGTCATGGAGGGGATACTCATGGAGGGGACAAATCGTACTTTTATCGAGTTTTACGACAAAAACAAATGTAAGGTCCTATCGTCTTTGTTTTCATTTTTTTTTAAATTTTCTTATAGCTAATACGATAACAAGACATGTCATATCACGCTATGGAAATAATGCACCATATGTACTGGGGCCTTATCAGCGAAGCCTATGTGGGGTGATTATTTCTTCTTCCAACAGCGTATGCAGATGATCGGGAATTTTCAAAACTGATTGCAGTTTCTTTAAATTAGAGCAGCTCGTAGAGCTTGATGTATACCTAAGTAAATAGCGTAACACACTGTTGATTTTAACGTGGACTACAGGCCCGGTGTGTACTTATATGGGCTATGAATTTTTTGGAAGTCACACAATCGAGGCCTGTTCTTCATTTCACGAATCATGTAAAATAGTGAACACGTGATGTTCGCGGGAATTAGGAACATAGCCAGCGTGGTTCTTATCACCGTTCGTAAGTGCGATTGTACTACTGTACTGCTAAGTACACAGATGCTTTTTCCCAGAAATCTCCGAGCTCCGGAAACATATTGATTAATCGAATGTAGGCCCCCCTTTGTTCGGATATCTACCTGAGCTGGACGCCCGCCGTCGGTTCTTAAATCCATGGGTTACAGAAGTCACGTACGCATGACTTTTTTACCGTTGGATATTTACTTACAAGGAGAGCCCCTCATGTCTGGGTGACCAAATGTCCTGAACATTTTTTTATGATCACCTGGTACCCAATGATAAAGCACTCTATGGTTATTTGATCCAATGGGATTGTAAACAACACTTTTAAACATGATGAATATTTAAATATTATTTAACATTAATAAATACTATATGATAACGTATCATGGTATCAGGCTAAAATAGTTAAGCCCAACTGAATTATTACCCTAAGTATCTAAGACACCAGTCGGAACGAAGATCACCGAATACCAATTACGGGAAAGGAACTGCCGAATATTAGATACGGGCATACAATCAAATATTATGACAAAAAAGGCTGTATTTTATAAAGGGACGTCAGTAACATAAATGACGGTTATAGAACTCTACAATTAACAATCTGTAACGAAGTACACTCGGGTGCGTGCACAATAGGGTGGTCCACTTTTTCAAAAAATTTTTGTATCTCGGGGGATCCGTCGGAATCTGAAAGTTTAAGGTTTAAAATGAAGTTTCCTTGAAACGAGAACTCAAACAAATGATTTTAGATGATGTCGATGGATTTTTGAAGTTTAAAAACGTGCTTCTAAAAAGAAGCAAAATCGGACCACCATTCGATTTATTTCAAACTCTGTTCAGAGTGTAAAAATAATCTTAACGATACATTTTCTTACGTGTTTTTGTCCGCGGGATTAAATGCCGTAGTTAGTTTTGACCTACGAGCACCATTTCATTGAAAAAATACACTTTTTCGATCGTTCTTTTTCAAAAAAAATTAAAAAAAAAAAAAAAAATTCAATAATTCTGTAAGTTAAAATTCAATAATTCTGAGCTGGCTCTATTCATTAAAAAACCAGCAAAGCAAATTTTTAAGCTAAAAAAGTGCATCGTACAAAAACAGCTGTATCTCAGCGAATCTTGCGAATTTTTTAATTCTGAAAACGTCATTAAAAAGGTGAGAAAAAAACCTATCAGATAGATTTTCATTAGTGATTATACTCAGCCATTTTCTTGGAGAAACGAATATATTTTTCCATTTTTCCATTTTTTAATATCGTTTTTGGGGATAAAGTCGTACTTTTTCTGCATTAAAATAATTTTAAAGTGTATACTAATATATACCGTTAGATTCGTCATAAAAAATCCTAAATTTTGGTGGTGTCAAAAAATTTGTTAGATTTTTTGAGTTCATTTGCTGCTCGCTCGAAAATGAACTTTGCGAAATTTGCGAAAAAGAACGATTGAAAAAGTGTATTTTTTTCAATGAAATGGTGCTCTTAGGTCAAAACTAACTAGGGCATTCAATTCCGCAGACAAAAACACGTAAGAAAATGTATCGTTAAGATTATTTTTACACTCTGAACAGAGTTTGAAATAAATCGAATGGTGGTCCGATTTTGCTTCTTTTTAGAAGCACGTTTTTAAACTTCAAAAATCCATCGACACCATCTAAAATCATTTGTTTGAGTTCTCGTTTAAAGGAAACTTCATTTTAAACCTTAAACTTTCAGATTCCGATGGATCCCCCAAGATACAAAAATTTTTTGAGAAAGTGGACTACCCTAATGCACAATCGTTCGGCGAGACTTACACACCAACCTGTAACGGGGAAAAGAAAAGGTGTGCCGAAAAAAGATATGTAATCGAGAATTTTTTAATACTTAATAATTAGGCTTAAATTTACTGAAATGGGTGCCAGTCACTGCTGTGACGCCTAAAGAATCAAGCAGTACGAAATACATAGGTTTAAAAATGATGTTCAATAAGTTCGTTACGGCAACGTAAATAATTAACCCGGCCACCGTGGCTGAGGTTGGTAGATGACGACGGTCGTAGGGACGGGCTTTACCGAGCAAAGTCGAGAGAGATCGAGCGGTATCTATTTTGTACAAAGTGGCGCACAATGCTGAGAGAGATTCGGGTGACTTACATTTCGTAGACTCGGATGGTTGATAGGAGAGACAATTAGGCCAGACAACGACTCCACACAGCAAGAGCAGACGAGAAGGCAGCCAGGCGTCGATTCACTACGTGAACCACGGTCCCCACTCACGCACGCACAAGGGTAGGTTGCGTTAACAAAAGGTGTTGCGTCACGCACGGTCCAATGCAGAGTGTCAGCCTCTGTGTGCTTGCGCCAGCCCATAAGTCAGTGTATGGCCCCTTCCAGTTGGCAGGTTTTCGTCTGCTCACTAGGCAGCGTGCTCTCGACTTTGTCAACACTTGCATCGTTGATTGCGTCTCTCTCAAATTCGGCGCGTATCGAAACAAATCGCCGATTCATATACCATTAGGCTCGCATTCTACGGCATCTCTCTCGATAGCATGGAAATTCAGGATACAATAAGGAAGGACTACCGTCGGACTCTGTATCGACTACTTCCTTACAAATCATATATAAGCCAAATATGTTTATGCTAACTTGCAAAACTTCCAATCGATTACAATTTCAAAATATATTTTCGTCTGCGTGCTATCTCGCAAGATGACAAATCGAAGGCCCATCGTCAGTGCGAGGTAGCTGTGGACTCGCTGACTCACCGTTAAACTCCGGCAACTTCCGTTGAAATCCGCGAAAAGAAATGTCGTGAAATGAATAGGCGAAAATGTCAATTAAATACTATGCTTTATTTAATTCAAGGCCGACTTGACCGATAAACCACTTCAAATTGCCCGACGCGCGAAGATTTACAATAATACGCGCTAATTTTACTTCCGACTTTGCCCACCAGGGGCGCACTCAGCACTCACGTCGATAGTATTTCGTGATACGAGCCTAATCGGCCGAGTTAATATGGCGGCTTGCGTGCGCGACCCGGTAGTCGCGTCGACCAAGAAAATGCGAGAAAATCTTATAACTAACCCCAAATTCTTCGGCACCTCGATGTTGGATCGGCTCCACTTCTCGGCTGCGACAGTTAGCCTTCGCCCGGGCGTCGATAATCTGCGTGCAGCGGTGAGATGCAATGATATGCCCACGTCTGGGCGACGATGTCGAAACTACGACTCTGCAAGTGTACACTGGCTCGCGCACAGGCCCGACTGGGCAAAACTTGCCTCACGGGCGACAAACTCTACGAACACACACAACAACAAGCCCTTTTGGGCGACAGCACACTCGTATTTGCACGTCAGCCTCTTGCTTGCCGTTTTATACGAGTACAAAACACCATCACTTTCTCGGGGAAACACATCGTACTTTTTCTGTCAATAACCTCGCAAAATCAATGGCTTCTTGTGCAAAACTTACACGTGTCGACGTGCCGCGTGCTCAAACTGTCTGCAGCGATCGACTGCGCGCCGGCCTGTCTGCTGTTGCGCCGCTATCCGTCTCTTTCGCACACATACACCGTCGCACGTGCCGAAACACGCACACACATGCTCGCGTGAGTTATCCGAGAAATTCGCGGCTTGATGGCTACGTACCTTGTGCCCCGTCACATGTTTTATTAGCGTCAGTTTTACAATCATCATTACAAGTCAAACATTTGATAATAAACAATCACATTGACATAAAGTTATGAAATATTAAAGTAATCCATTCAATCGTTGCCAAATTGAGAAAATTTAACACTCGAATTAGTTTTCTTTTTTTTACTATAAATTTGTGTTTCGTAGTACATGTTGTTTTACTTCCTCATAGATAAAGTTATGTGATAGGCTTGAAAATGAGATTTGGAACCAAACGTCGTAGGAAAATTTGGGTTACATATTTGGAAACTACATTGAATTACCAACAAATATCTGTATGTGTATTTGTCTTCTCGGCCTTTTGGCTAATATAAAAGTGTAGTTCTTAACTAAGTTTTTTTGGAGTTTCGTATACAAAAATGAAAACGGAATTCAAAAGTCAAAAATGAAATACGAATTTTCCCTTTAATAACTAAATCCTTTCATTAATATAATTTTTTATGAGGCAGCTCTTTACCAATAAATTGGCAGCGGTTTTTAATAATCTCGAGAATGTGTGATATTAATTCGAGTTTTTATTCGGTTTGTCACGTAGAATATTAAAAAATTCATTAGGCATTTTAATTTCTCTTTGGTATGCGCTGACTGCATAAATATGCTGCTGATCGCCAAACACCCGCACATACTGTCGCAAAACCCTTGAAGCTTCGCTTATCATTGTTTCAGAAATACTCGATGAATTAATTAATGAGATTCCGTATACAAGAAGAGAGTGATGTTTGAGCCTAGTAGAGCTCATGATGACTCTTAGCACAGGTAAACTATAAACTTATAAAAACACTACCAAACAGCCCTACCTACCAACAATACCAAACTTTTTACAGATAAACAAAAACTTTATTTCTATAATCAATTCTCCGTTAAAAGTTTTAATGTTGTTCGAAATACTTTTTTTTAAATAAATTTTTTTTACAAAAACAAGGGTGTTCGGACAATTTTCAAGTTGAAACATCATCAAAAACGCTTGCGTGCTGTCTGTCCAATATGGCAGACGCGCCGCATTGATCCATTCTCATCACATAATCGACCAAATTCAGGTTTCCTTTACTGATGTTCAGTGGCGTGCGCAGTATGAGTGCCATGGATGCCATGACTTGGAAGAGCGCCAAAATACCAAAAAAAAGACGAAATAAATGAGAAAAGGAGGGAAAAAGAAAATAAAAGAGAAAAAAACATAAACTCCCGAAAAATTAACCAAAAACCTCAATCTGCAAACCAGAGTGCAGTAACCCATGTTATATACCCTTTGCTATGGGTAATAACTTTATTATTTTAATATTAATTATTTACTGCTATTGTCTGAGGGGAGGAATCATAAAATAAATGTATAATGCTCGAGTGAGATTCACTCACAAGACTCCATTATAAACATAAGAACTTAATACGATTGAAAAAGCTTACAAACTATAGCAGCAGAAGATCGGTGGTCTTGATGCTGACTCGCTGTCTGTTGGCTGCGTTGAAGGGCTGCTCGTGGCTGCTAGGCTGCTGCTTGGCGGCTTGGACGCACCCTCACGAGTTGTACCGTTCGCATTAGACACTAACTTGCTTCGACACTCGCGGCTGTATGTCTACAGTTACAATTCAGCTAGCGCGTTGTTACAATAATTTACTATTTCCCGAAAACTACAAGTATATTTTGTTCGATGATTTGAACTGCGAAGTCTCAACTAAGATATCTCTTCTCGCAAAATACAAGTATATTTTATTCAGTGATTTGAACTGCAAAGTCTCGACTACAAGATTTTAAATCGGTCGCGCACAGAGCTTCGCCCTCCTCAACGGTATAGGATTATCTGCCCAGAGCTTCGCTCTACTCAATAACAGTAACTGATCTGCCCCGAGGCCTAATTTTTATGCTCGTTATACACTCGGCAACAAAATTATCGCAACAAAAAATTTCATCGAAATTTTGTCGATTTTCAAATGCTTCTATCTTGGGCTATATTTATCGTATCGACACGCTTTTTTATTTAATTTCTTGGAAATTTTGTCCTCTTTAAATCTAGATAGAATACGATAAGATTCAAGTTAATGTCCAGTTACCTGCAGTATTTGAGCGCGACACTAAAAATTGCTGAAAAAAATTTACTGTTTGAACGTGTACCAGTACCACAGTAATTTTTTTATCGAAATCTAACATACACCATCGCAAAGTACTCTTTTCAACGAGTAATTAAAAAAAAGACCTCTCTACGATTTTTTTAACGCCCTGTAGGTCGATTTGAACATAAATTTCCGTATTTCGCAAATACCGCCAATATCGGCAATAACAAATTTGCATCGGCAAGAGGTTATGGGTTATTTTTCCATTTTTTGGGACAACATCTTACTGCAATTTAATTGTATAAACCAACACACGCATTGACATCATAAGAAAGCATAAAATCAAATAAACCTAAAAATTTTTAAAAATGCCTCGCATATCTGAAATTCAGTCTGCTCAGATCGTCGCCTTGATAAAGGCAGGATTGAGTCAAAGTGATGCAGCTAGACAGATGAGGGTTCATCGGTCGTCGGTATCTCGCGTTTTTAGACGGTACCAAGAAACGGGTGCTTACCGTCGAAGACGTGGTCAAGATCGACCTACGGTCACTACCAATAGGGAAGATTGCCACATCGTAAATGAGGCTTTGCGGAATCCACGACAAATCGCGTATCAAATTCGTGTACAAGCATTACCGGACAGACTAATTAGTGCTCAAACTGTAAGAGACGACTCCATGAAAGAGGTTTGAGATCTCGAATTCGTGCTAGAGTGCCCATGTTGAGACCACATCACCAACGAGCTCGCTTATTATACGCTCATAATTATCGCGACTGGTCAGATAGACAGTGGAGGAATGTGGTTTACTGACGAGTCTCGATTTTTTGTTTGTTCGTAATGATGCTAGAATTCGGATTTGGCGTGAGCGTTACGAAGCAAATCACGTCGATCCTGTGAGAGCGTTTGGTGGTGGGTCCGTAATGGTATGGGGAGCAATATCGATAGATCATCGTACTGATCTGGTAATTATCCCACAACCCGGTCTAACAACAGAGCGTTACATAAATGAAGTTTTGTATCCTCACATTTTTCCAATGCGTCAACGAATGCGTAACTTTATTTTTCAGCAGGATAACGCACGGCCTCATACCGCAAGGATAACTCGTGCTTGCTTGGAAGAGAATAACGTAGAGTTATTGCATCATCCGTCAAAGGTGAGACAAAAACCTATCAGATGGTTTCATGCAATTTTTTCCATAGTTGATTTTACTTAGCCGTTTCCTAGAACAACCTAATACACTTTTCAATTTTTCAATTTTTTGTAATGTCGTTTTTTGGGATAACGTCGTTTTTTTGTATGTAAATAATTTTGAAGTATATACTCATATATACCGTTGGATTTGTCATAAAAATCCTAAATTTTGGTGATATCAAAAAATGTTCTAGATTTATTCTGTTCATTTGACACGCCCTCGAACATGAACTTTTCGGAATTTATGAAAAAAAAAATCGAAAAAGTGAATTTTTTTCAATGTTATCGTACTCCTAGGTCAAAAATAACGACGGGGATCGATTCTACGCAAAAAATTACGTAAGAAAATGTCTTGTTAATATAGGTTTTACCCTCAGAGCACAGTAGGCAATTTAAATCTTATTTAGCGGTGCTGTACAATTTTTGCACCACGTTTTTAAACTTCAAAAAGCTATCGACAGCTATTCAGGGCACCTAGAGACACCAGGTAGACGGCAAACTTCATGTTTTTAGTTTAACTAAAGGATTCTGCCGGTGCTCCTAAAATTAAAAAAAATTTTTCCAAAACGAACCGGTCTAGTGCTTATGTGCGCTGGCGTATGCCTGCCAGCCTCGCGTTATATATTGTACGTCTTGGCTGTTCCGCCTTTTCGTTCGCGAGATCAAGAGTAATGCATATCCGTTTGCCGGTTCTAATGATTATATTTTAATTTTTATAATACTTAATGCTAGGTTATTGGTATAACACCCACGAAGCCCAGCTCAAAATTATGAAAAAAAATTAAACTGCAAACCAGAGTGCAGTAACCCACGAAGCCCAGATCAAAATTATTTATAAAAAATTAAACTGCAAACCAGAGCGCAGAAACCCACGAAGCCCAGATCAAAATTATTTATAAAAAATTAAACTGCAAACCAGAGTGCAATAACCCACGTAACCAATCTCGTGACTGCTAATATACAATTAATCTACCACCCAAAGTATAGTAATCCACGTAGCCCAACTGGCGAGTGTTTAAAAAAAATTATTCTTTAGAATAAAATTATTCAAAAACAAACACAATCTGTTTGTTCAAGTTTTACATTGTTTGCAACAGTCAACTGTTATCACCAGCCTACTCAAGTAGGTTACATCTATCTCCTTTAATTGCCGTTGCTGTTTAATTGTTTATAAATATTTGTTAGCTGGGCTTTATTCAGGGCGCCCCTGGTTTCTGGATTAATTTTGCCTCGATCAGGAGCGTCTGTCACGCTCCGCGTGCCTAACCACACAGTGGTAAGCACTTCATCTACCCCCACCACCACACTAGTCAGAGAAGCGCTGGGCCTACGAAATCTCGCTGCATGCTTGTTTGCTTCAGTATATACTCACATACTGTACACACACACAACAACTCAACGATATGTCAACATATCAGACAAACACTCCATTTTTCTTGAACGCAAGCTTCGTAGTATGATAAGCAGAATTATATAGTAGCGCGATACTACTACAAAATATGTTTGAAAAATATCAAAACATGAATCTTTTTATACATAGCCATACAACTAACTGTATTTACTCTTTTTGTCTTATACTTTCGGTAGCCGTATTTAGGCAGAGCGACGAGTAATATGCAGAAACTACATCATAATATTATGAGTTGATTCAGTATCACGCTCACTTGCGCTGATCATACCTAGTTAATACGCGTGCGTTTTGGCCATTTAGTAAATTACTTGTATGTATCGTAATGTAAACAACGCAGTAAAACATGAGCTTTTAGGTTACGTGTACTTTGCTAGCCCAGGCAATTTTTGTTGACACTTGTGTTTTGTGCCATTCTGTTGTGTCCAGTCGAAGTGAACAGATCGCTCCGTGGCGCTAAAACTGATAGTTGTATTGCTAAAATATAAGCAGTAAGTACAAATAAATAAGTGAACTTTCTAGTTAAATTATTTTTTGTCATGAACATTTGGTTTATTTAGAACTATAAAATTTTATTTTTATAGTGTATAATTGGCTTCGCTACCTTGATGAAAATTCATCAGAGCTCGATAAGCAGGTGGATAGCAATAATTCCTATGGAAAAACTGATTGGCTATTAAGTCTGACAAGTAACTTCAATGTTATGCAATGTCCTAAGCCTGCAAATATTCATCCCAACAATACTCAAGGTATATTTATTTTACAATTTACTTTATTTTTTGACTTTTTATTTTATATTACTTCCAAATTTCTTTTGTGACATTCATTATTTTACAATAATTTGAAAGAAAATAGATGTAATTTTAATGATATAAATATTTGATTATTTTCAAGTGTGCAATGATACTTCATTTTCTATGCAACAAACAGCCGTAGCTCAACCTGTCAACAACATTAGTTACAATCAGAATTATTGGCAGTCTAGGGTGAATACTACGTATAACGAATTAGGTTCCACGAGTTTTTCCGGTGATAATAATCAAAGTACGCACGAAAATTGGAAATCATCGGTAGTCTAATGTGGATGCCACATTCATTGATTTGAGTTCTGCGAGTTTTTACGGCAACAGTCATCAAGGTACGCATATATCATACACGATGAATTTGTTCGTCTACGAATTTTTTTCATTAAAAAATATATATGAATATAAAAGTATGATCAAGTCATGCTTCAGGGATGATTATTTACAATAAATTTTAATAATTTTAACAATAAAAAAAAAATAATAAATTATCCGTGGAAACACCGGCAGCAGAAGCATCAGTCTTATTTTATGCATATAGCTCTTTTGGGCGCTTTTGCGAGCGATTCAGGATTCGCAAATGTAAACTTTGTATTGTTCTTACGCGGCAAATATTAAGAGGACTTTTTTCGCCAATACATATTTATAGAGGATTTCACGTGTGTTGAATTGTACGAACTCTGGAAAGATTTTTATCTGATTCTCAGCAATTAATATAGCGCATGTTACAGTGCATTACTCTTAAGTAGAGCTTTTTTCGGACACGGCATAAAGCTAGCCACAATAAAACATTGATTATTGAATCACGCACGGGTGTGTCACATTAGGTTCTTTTTCACGTATAGTTTTTATAACCATTTAGCGTTGTTACAACAGCCGGATAAGTTCTGCAGTGACTCGCGCTTTTACATGTGCTGCTAGCAACAAACTTGCTTGCGCGCACGGATCATTGACGCGTTTGAGCTGTGCTTATACCTATATAATATTGAACGACTCTTGAGTGTCTGTAATGCTGCTATGGATGCGAGAGAAACGATAGCCGATTATATAAGCCCTATTTTCTGCGATAATTCACACGGTAAAAAGATGCAGATGCCGCCGCGGTGCTTGAGGAGTCACGTCTACACAGTACGCTTATTTAGACGCTCGTGCATAAGTGCTCTTGGTCTTGTTATTTTTTTCTCTTCTTGCCTATTTTCTTGTCACTGAGTTATGATATATGAGCGAGTCCAGCATAAGTCGGCCACCCCGCGCGATTACGGCATTTTTGGCCGAAGGTGTCGTATCTTTAGCTCGCTCGCAAACGTTACCAAGAGTCAGAAAAAAATCCAAACACATGGATCGATTGAGTTTTTTCCTTCTCTTTCTAATGTGTAACTTAAAAAAATTTTAAAAATTGATTTTGAAGTTAAAACTTGACTTGAATGTTTAAGTCGATTTATCTCAAATATATGTTCTCCGATTTCAAAATAAACTACGTCAATCGGAAGAGGAGGCAAAAATCTATCAAAAACGATGCCTCTCAGGATGAAGAAATGATAAGAAGTATTAAAGATATCGAGATTAATGAGTGCCGGTCAGCGCGCGCGGGCCTGCTTTCCGTGCGACAGCGGCGGCAGCGCTAAAAAAATGCTAGAAAAATAATTTTCCTCTTCTTTCGATTGGTCATGTTAATTTTCAGGTTAAAATTGAAATACTTGAAGAAATATTGACTTCAACATTCACGTCAAGTTTTGACGATGAAAAACATTTTTGGGAATTTTTTCAACAACACCATCAATAAAAAGAGAAAAATATCGATTCACGTATTAAAATTATTATTCTAGCATTTTTTTAGCGATTGTGAGCGAGTCGAAAAGACAAAGACACGGCGTCGCGCGTGTGCCGCCTCTGTCGTACGAAAAGCAGGCCCGCGCGCGCTGACCCGCACTCATTAATCTCGATATCTTTGATACTTCTTATCATTTTTTCATCCTGAAAAACATCGTTTTCGATAGATTTTTGCCTCCTCTTTCGATTGGCGTAGTTTATTTTGAAATCGAAGAACACATATTTGAGATAAATTAACTTAAACATTCAAGTCAAGTTTTAACCTCAAAATCAATTTTCAAGAATTTTTCAAGTTACACCATTAGAAAGAGAAGGAAAAAATCAATCGATCCATATGTTTGGATTTTTTTCTGACTCTTGGTAAACGTTTGCGAGCGAGATAAAGATACGACACCTTCGGCCAAAAATGCCGTAATCGTGCGGGGTGTCCGACTTATGCTGGACTCGCTCATATACGTAAGGGGATGTGAAAGAGGTAAATGATCACTTCTTCGTGAACATGGAAATTTCTGTTTTTACTGATTACTCATTCGCTGCATGTTCGTGTAAATTTAGATCACGCATACAAATTCATGATGATACGTGGGCAAGTGCGTGTGCAAGGATTGAGATAAGTTATTAAAAATGCAGAAACATGAGGAGATTATATTACTAAAAAATTTTGGTGACAAAGCAAATGTCTGTGACAAGTTTGTGTTCCCCTTTGGTTAATATAATAATGATATTTTTTTGCATTATTAATAATATATATAACTTGTGAGGGTTTTTTGGATGAGGAAAATAAATGGTGATACAAATACTGATAGTTTAAATTATATATTCACTTGTATTGGGTATAAAATTAGGATGTGTCAATAGATACCAAATTTGCTCGGGGCGCCACTGCATGTGAAGCATGCAGACTCTTATTTACAGATCTCAGGGGCGCGAGTTCCTTCAATCACTAATCGACTAATCGCGATGGCTCGGAAAGGTGTAGTGTGTGTGTGTGTGTTGGGTACTTAAGATAATGCCGGCCGGCCTCTTCAGCGTCGACGTCTCCGTGGACCCTCTCGATGGTGGATGGCGTTGGCGTGGCTGGGATGTCAGGCGGCACTTCTGGATGGATCGATCCAATTGTCCTCGGACGGGTTGAATTGGCACTATTCACAATTTCAAGTGCACGTAGTCGTGTGATACGATCGACTTGTATCACACGACGAGATGACGAGTTAATTTCTCGGGTCGCGGCAGATATCGGAAATGCAAATATCGGCGTCTCAACGACAATTCGAGAACTGTTGCCGACGTCTTAGCGACGAGTTACGAATTGCACTCCGAACGACTATTATTATGCCGGACCGAGATTCACGGGTCGAGCGTGAAGCAGAGCTTCGTCCATCCTACTTTTCGGTACTCCGGGCCTCATCGCAGATCGCACGCGCAAGCGTAGCGAGGCGGTATCGATAAGCTAAGGCTTTTCGTCTCTCGTCAAGCTTCGTAAATGCGACGAGCTTGTCGTCCGCATTCTTAGCCGCACGAGTCCTGTACCTGTGTTGCCATTGTTGCCATTTCTGTCGTCGACTTGTTGATCCTTTTTTTGCTTCGTGTGTATTGTTTGTAAGTGGTGTGTCAGTGTGTATGTCAGTGTGTATGTCGCGCGCAGTTGAGCCAGTGTGTCGAACGAGCCTCGTTGTGCGGTGAGAATTGTATCTCCCGTCACAAATTCCCCCCTCCATACAACGCATCGGGGTGCGATGTATTACTATCGGCTGCATTACATATGATATAGTCTATTACGAATATACATGTCGGTCTCAATATTATTATATTTAATATTATTCTATCGCCTATTCCTGTGTTTTTCATTGTTAGCATACATTTAATTTTGTAGCTATAAATTTATATTTTCGTGACATGTGTTTATTTATATATCTTTTTTTCTATTGGATGTGTGAGCAACTAGGAGGAATATCTGTCAATTATTGAAATAGAATTTTATTTATTTATTTTTATTGAACAACTTAAAACTAGTGTACATATTTTTGTGATTTTTGTAAAGTCATTTTATTGGTTGTACCGTACATAAATGAGGTATAAAAATAAATGCAATTTATATTTTGTCGGTGTCGACTGATTTTCCAACTTAAAATATATCGGACTTATTTTTTTTTTCTTTTGTTTGATTATCGTCCAATCAGAACTATAATCTTGGGTGTGAACTCTTATTTATATTTGTATCGGCAGTATGAGGATTTCGGCTTAACTTTTCTTTTTTTTTTTTTTTTTTATTTTTTTTATTTACCGATACTTGCACGATATTATTATCTTAATAGAACAAAAAAATATTAGATTTAAAAAACGAATGATTTGAGATATAAATGAAAACTGCGCGACGCGTTGTCTACATATGTTTTATTTTTTTTGTTGTGATTATTACTACGTAGATACATTGCTGTTTTGGGTCCGCGTCGTTTCTCAGTATCGATGGCGATTCAGCGTCTGTTGCCGTTGCTCTTTTGGTCGCACTCGTTCAGGCACGAGCGAGTCGTGTACCCTTTTAGGCCGCATTTGTAGCAAAACACGTCTCTCTTTTTCGGACAATGCTTGTAGAGGTGGCCCGGTATTTTGCAATTCCAGCACGATAAAGATGTGTATACACTCAGCTTTGGTGCGTTGCTTTTTTCGGTTTGTATAGACAGCACACGTTGTTTCGGTATCGTACCGGTATATGGCATTATGGCTGTGTCAATTTTTATCGGTTCGAACTCGTCTGCACTTGCATTTAGCATCACTTCACAATCCATTGTATGCACTGTCGATTCCGATGCGATCGTATATGTACGATTTAGAACGTGGGTGATTGTCGCTTCTTCGTGTTGTGACCACCACTCGTTCTTCAATTTCGGACTTACTGCCAAAGGTGTTGAGCTTTGTATTTCGCATCTCTCGAGTTTGTAGCCTGACGCCGTTTTTGTTATGCTAATTCCCGGTTTCGATTTCTCTTTGTTGTTATCTATTTGCGCTATGGTAATCGCGTCCATCACTTTTGTTGGCGTCGATTTGCTAGTTTCGATGCTGTCAGGTCCGCCTCTTTTTCGGAGGTTATATCGCCTTGGCGACGTTTCTCTCGCCAGGCTGCTGCTAACTCTCGCTGTCTTTCTGTCAATTTCGGATGTAACCCTCTTGACACTATCATTTTCTTGTTTCCGATTATTTCCATTAGACTTCTTGACTTCACCTTTTTCTCTTTTGTTGTGGCTTGCTGCTGTGTGTCGCGTCTGCGAGTTGGCCGTGTACTGGCGGCTCCACTGTCGTTTCGCGCGCTGCTGTTGCCAGTGGTCTGTGCCGCTTGCGCCTGTGTCGTTTGTTGTCGTCCTTGTCGTACACGCGCTGTTATCGTTTTTGTGTCGGTTTGCGCGTCTTTGAATTCTGCATCGGACGGTTTGACGTTCGGTTCGACAATGATCGATTCTATTTTATTGCGTTGGTCATTTGAATCAACATTTTTATCTGTATTATTGCTATCTATCGTATCATCAGGTACAAACGGTTTTATGTCGGAAACATGTACCTTCGCTGTTTGTTTAAATTTTAGGTGTCGTATTTCATACATTACTGGCGATATTTCTTTTATCACTCTATACGGTCCTCTGTATCTCTGTCCAAGTTTCGATGCGTAATTATTCGCTTTTGACGATAGAGTGTAATTTCTGCGTAACACTAGGTCATCGATATTATATTTAATATCTTTATGTTTTTTATTATAATATTTAGCTTGATTTTTATTTGCGTGTTCTACGTTTCTATTTACGATATCGTATATTGCTGGTAATCGTTCAACTCTGTTTGCCCACGCTTCTTGAGTCAATGATTCGTACGGGGTTGATGAATTTTCAAGTTCATTTCTAATAGTTACGATTGTTCGCAAGTTTCTGCCGAAATTAAGATATGCCGGCGAGAATCCTGTCGAAACATTAACTGATGTATTAATCGCGAATGCAAATTCCTGCAGATGTTGATCCCACAGCGTGTGATCGTGTTCCACGAAAATCGCAGTCATAGTTTTTATCGATCGATTAAATCTTTCTATCGGATTGCTTTGCGCATGGTACGCTGCGATCAATGTCTGTACAATGCCGAGCTCTTGCATTCTACAGGTCACGGCTTTGTTCGAATATTCCGTACCATTGTCGGTAAGAAAATATTTCGGACAACCCCATTTAAATAGTACAAGTTCTTCGAAACTTTTCAATATCGTCACCGCGTTGGCCTTACGCAGTGCTCGAATTTCGATGTAACGAGTGAAAAGATCTCCAAACACTATGTAGCAATTTCCATTTTTACTACGCGGGAAAGGTCCCATGACATCGGATGCAACATGTATCCAGGGTCCTTCGAGTTCCCGTTTTCCCATTAATCCTGCTGGTAATTGTTGCGATACTTTATGCAGCTGACACTTCAAGCACTTTCGAACGTACTTATAAGTATCTGTGCGCATTTTTGGCCAGTAGTACGAGAGAGCTACTCGTTCAAAAGTCTTCTCGCGTCCGAGATGACCAGCGTTCGGAGTATCATGTGCTTCGAATAACACTTTTTCTCGCAGTGACTGTGGTATCACAAGCTTCCAATTATTTACGTCTGGATTCAATGGGTCGGTAGTTTGACTAGGGCGATTAATGTACAATGAATTATCGTGAATTCGGTAATCAGGAAATTTATCGGGATCCTTTGCTACTTCGTGTATACGGGTCATATACCACTCGTCCCAATTCGCAGCAGTTTTATCGTCTATCGATGCAATTTCTTCTATCGATCTCGACAAATAGTCTGGCACTTTGTGTAGTGCACCTTTTCGGTGTATTATTTCCATACTATAGGCTTGGAGTGCTGTCGCCCACCTCGCCAATCTGCCGGTAGGGTCTTTCAAGTTATGCAACCATCTGAGACTAGCATGATCAGTGATTACTCTGAAGTGCGAGCCTAAGATGTATCCTCGATATTTCTCGACAGCCCAAAGAACTGCCAAGCATTCCTTTTCTGTTACCGTGTAATTTCGCTCTTGTTTTGTGAGGGCCCGACTCGCATATGCGATCGGGTGTTCCTCGCCGTTGAAGTCTTGGGTAAGTACGGCGCCGAGTGCGAAATTACTTGCGTCTGTTTGTAAGGTAAACATTATGTCGGGGTCTGGTCTCGCGAGTACCGGAGCTTCAGTTAGCATGCGTTTTAGCGTTGTAAATGCTTGTTCTTGTTCAGGTCCCCAGTGCCAAGCGATGTCTTTCTGCGTTAGTTTCGTCAGTGGTGTTCTTATTTCGGCAAGATCTTTTAAGAAGCGGCTGTACCAACCTACCATACCCATAAAGCTTTTTAGTTGCTTGATGTTTTTCGGTGGAGGGCAGTTTAATACGGCCTTTACTTTGTCGGGATCGGTACGAAGTCCCTCTCGATCTATTATGTAACCTAAGAATTGAACACTTTGACAGCAGAATTCCGACTTTTCTTTATTTATCGTCAGGTCTACGCTATTTAATTTATCGATTACTTTTTCGAGCCAATATTTATGCTCATCAAAAGTAGGGGTGGCTATAATAATATCGTCGATATATATAAAGACATGTGGTTGCCATTCTGGACCGAAAATATTATCCATTGCGCGTTGAAAACTCGCAGGTGCATTGCATAATCCATATGGTAACCTTTTATAGTGAAATAAGCCTTTGCCAGGCAATGCAAATGCTGTGATTTCTCTGCTATCTGGATGTAGCGGAATCTGGTGGTAAGCTTGCGAAAGATCAATTTTCGATAAAATTCTGCGTTCCTCAAATTGTCGAGAATAGAATCCATATGATGCATGGGATGCATCTTTTTTAGTTATTTGATTGATCTTTCGGAAGTCGATACAAAATCTAATTTTTCCGTCTTTCTTTGGCACTATTACCGGGCAACTACACCATGGACTGTTACTTTCTGTAACGATATCTTCTCGTATTAAACGATCAACTTCGTCATGCGCTGCTTTAAGTAATTTCTTTGTAATTCGACGAGGATGCTGTCTGATCGGTGCGTGTCCCTGCACGTCGATCGTGTGTGGAGTTATCTTTGCAGCTTTGCACGTTTTTGGTGTCGGAGGTATCTTTTCTTCAACGAGGTGTTATTATCGATTTTTATTTCGGTCGGTGTTTTTAAACCACTTATCGCTCCAACTGCTTCTAATGAACATGTCACTTCTTTATCATTCGTCTTGAAATAATGCATTATATTAGTTGGTGTGTACCATTTCTCTTCACCAGCGCATATCGTTATTTTGAATCTTTTCTGTAGGTCAATTCCGAGTAATACTTCATATTGTAGTGCCTTGTTTACTCTGAATGTTGTATTCAGCGTAATATCGTCTATCGTAATATTTATATCTACTTTTCCTTCATTTTGACATAAATCACCGGTAGGTCCTTCTAAATAGGTTGACGAAGGTTTTATGTATTTTTCCAGGAGTTTCGCGGGTTTTTCCCCAAACCACGACGATACAGCTCCGTGATCGAAAAGCATGTCGAATGTTTCGCCTAGGATATCGACTTTTACATAAAAACGAGGATCACCTATCCTTATCGGTGCAGCTGGTATGAGTTCTATCGTACTTGTGTTGTAATGTCTCGGGCTTATTCGACGCGAATTATCTTGTGCGACTGTGGCGTTATCATTACTTACAGTTGAAGTCGAGGTGTCTACTTCTGGTGTTTGTTTACACACTGCTTTATTCTTTCTTTTCGTCGATGTTTTATTTTTCGATTTTCTCTTAATGGGTTGTCGAACTGTATTATCGCTTGCTGTCGATTTCGATTGATTATTTGCTAATTTTCTATTTTCCAATTTATTTGTATCGCAAGTCGGTAAGCTATCGTTCTCCAATGATTTTTCTCCAATTGGCTTGTTTAGTGTGTACGTAGCATCATCATCTTGTTGTGTTGCTATTTTCTCGTGTTCAGTATTTACTATTATCGTGTTTATATTTTTTTTATTTTTATTCTGTTTTAGTTCGCTCTTTAATTTCGGCGATTTATCAGATATTATGTCGCTATTATCTGCAACTATTTTGATTTTAGTTTTATCTGTTACTTTAATCTTACTGTTTTTCGATGTCGATGTCGATTTTTGCAGGACCTGTTTGGGCCTACTTCGAGGGGTTGACTTGGTCCTCTTTAGTTTCCCCTCTTTAAGTTTTCCGATTTGCGTGCCTTTACGTACTCCTTGCACGTCTCTGTCGGGCAATTGTAAATTTTAAATCCTTTCGTGCGACAACGGTAACAGACGTCGCCTTCTTTATTCGGACAAAACATTGCCCAGTGATCTGTACCGTCACAGATCCAGCAGTTATCTACTTTAACTTTATCATTATTTTTTGTCGTTATCGGAGCTGCTGCTGGAGTATATGTGTTACGAGGTTGTGTCGATTTAAAGTTCTTTTTCGAGTATTTTGTTGCTATTGTTTTGATTCGTCTGCTTCTGCTGACTTCTGTTACTGTTGTTATTATTACTCCTACTGCCGCTCTTATTTTCGATGGCTGCTACTTCGTTCGATAGTTTCTGATTTGTTTTGCTCGTATATGCTGCTTTCGGTATCAGTGTATATTCTGTTGGGGGTGGCTTGTAGTTTTTCTCCTTTTCAATGACTAATTCTTCTTCTTGTCCAACGATAAGCAACTCAGTGAAATTTTTAAAATGATATCGTTTAATATTTTTTATGTATTTTGGGTGTAGATTTTCGTAAACTCTGTCTAGCTGTTTACTCATTTCCCATCGCGGTGAAAGTTTATTCATTAGGAGTCTTATTTTCGATATAAATGTCGCGATTTTTTCGTCGGGACCTTGAGTTCTATTTCGAATTTCGTCTTCCAGTCTTATTTGAAAATTTGGAATGCTATATTGTACGCGTAAGTCTCTCTCGAAACTCGCTAGCGTATCCCACTGTGTATACAGCGGTTCGGCCCATATCTCTGCGTCTCCGACAAGCATTGACGGCATAAATTTTAGCAAATCTTTATCTGATATGTTGGTCAATGTTTGCACTGTGTGCAGCTTTGTTATGAAACTTTCGGCATCTACTTTATCGTTTTTACCAAATTTCAAATCGTAATTTCGCAATACTTGTTGCGTTTTACACGTGATGTCAATTTCTTGCTTGTTCGTCGGTGTGACTGTCGATTTGTCTTCTAATGCGATTCTTTCTGCTACTTCCGGTAGCGATTGCTGACGGAGTGTTTCATTTATTTGTTCTACTATGACATTATATTGAAGGAATAAATTTTGCAATCTCGGAGATGGTTGTGTATTTGCCGGTATCGATGGAGGTGTGAATGTAGCTGCTAATGGATTTAACTTATCCTGCTGGCTACTCTCTTTTTGATGTATTGTTGAATTATTGAGATCTAGGAGAGATTGACTTGCAAAAAATGTGTCCTCTAGCGGATCTTTGAATCCTACACTAAATCTCGTAGAGTTTTTCAAGCTTTTACCGTCGTTAATTTGTACCGTCTCATCGATATTTGTTGTCTCTGTGTCGTCTTTTGACGATGATTGTTTTGGTTGCTCGTCCACCGGTAACCACTGTACTGCGTCGTTGCCGTAGGTTTTGCGTAAATCTCTACGAACGAGTCTATTGATTAAAGTATCTTTGTCTCCTTCGATATTAATCCGCGAATATTGGGCTGATTGTCGTAGCTCTGGTAACGTCTTTTCCGCATAAGCTTTCGTTAAATTTTCGGCGTCTTCTTTTGCCAAGGGCAACATTTCCCGATACATTAATTTCGAATGTCGATTCCATCTTCGCAATGTAACTTTCTATGACGAGTGATTTTATTTTGCTTATCTATCGTTACCTTCTTTTCGTAAATTTTCGAATTACCTATTTAATTGTCGATCGATTTCGCGTGATGTTATTCACTTAATTGGACTTTACTTTTCAAGTGTTAATCTCTCGCGAGTTTGTTTACTTTTAAATTCGAAGGTTACGGCAAGAAAATTGTGTACAAGTGCGCGGGAATTTCAGTCGACAACGGCAATATTCATGCAAATATTTTTCGGTTATATTCGGAATGTTGGAGCTTATTGTAGCAAGGTCACTTTCCTATTACGGCCTCGTGTGTGTTTGTCGAAATTATGGTTATCTTATGTTGCAAGATTCTACTTCTTCGCTTCAATGTCGATTTTTCCAAGTTTTACGTTAAAATAAAAAATGTTCAATTTCATCAAACACACTCGCTGTCGTTGTTGCTCACACTTACATAAATTATTGGTCTTAGATTAATTTATTCTCTATTTGTATATTATCTTATCTCTAGTTATTTGTCGGATGAGCCATCGTTTTCTATCTAGTTTAGCTAAGTTTCAATCAAATTTTGCTATCGAATTCGCCAAATTTGCTACCCAGATTTTACTTTGTGCATTGTTTCTATCGCGATAACTATTTTCGGTCTCGAAGGTTCTCACTACGTTACAAGGGCGACAAATTTGTTGAGCGTCAAGTAGTGAAGCTAAGTTTTATTACTATGATTATTTTCGATGTCTAGGGTTGTCTCACCACGTTATTAGGGGGCCAAATTTGTGAGGGTTTTTGGATGAGGAAAATAAATGGTGATACAAACTGATAGTTTAAATTATATATTCACTTGTATTGGGTATAAAATTAGGATGTGTCAATAGATACCAAATTTGCTCGGGGCGCCACTGCATGTGGAGCATGCAGACTCTTATTTACAGATCTCAGGGGCGCGAGTTCCTTCAATCATTAATCGACTAATCGCGATGGCTCGGAAAAGGTGTAGGTGTGTGTGTGTGTTGGGTACTTAAGATAATGCCGGCCGGCCTCTTCAGCGTCGACGTCTCCGTGGACCCTCTCGATGGTGGATGGCGTTGGCGTGGCTGGGATGTCAGGCGGCACTTCTGGATGGATCGATCCAATTGTCCTCGGACGGGTTGAATTGGCACTATTCACAATTTCAAGTGCACGTAGTCGTGTGATACGATCGACTTGTATCACACGACGAGATGACGAGTTAATTTCTCGGGTCGCGGCAGATATCGGAAATGCAAATATCGGCGTCTCAACGACAATTTCGAGAACTGTTGCCGACGTCTTAGCGACGAGTTACGAATTGCACTCCGAACGACTATTATTATGCCGGACCGAGATTCACGGGTCGAGCGTGAAGCAGAGAGTCTTCGTCCATCCTACTTTTCGGTACTCCGGGCCTCATCGCAGATCGCACGCGCAAGCGTAGCGAGGCGGTATCGATAAGCTAAGGCTTTTCGTCTTCTCGTCAAGCTTCGTAAATGCGACGAGCTTGTCGTCCGCATTCTTAGCCGCACGAGTCCTGTACCTGTGTTGCCATTGTTGCCATTTCTGTCGTCGACTTTTTGATCGTCTTTTTGCTTCGTGTGTATGTGTTTGTAAGTGTGTGTGTCAGTGTGTATGTCAGTGTGTATGTCGCGCGCAGTTGAGCCAGTGTGTCGAACGAGCCTCGTTGTGCGGTGAGAATTGTATCTCCCGTCACAAACTATTTATTCGAGTATTAATAAGTAGATCCTAGCAGTACGATATCAGCAGAAGTACCAAACATTGAAGACTCGCAACACTCATTGGCATCACAACTTGAAAAATTACAGCCGAAATCTCAAAATGATGTATCACGTGGTCAGCTTGTTGTAAATCAAAAAATAAATACAAAATAAGTTCGTTTTTTATTATTATATAGAAATTGAAGCTGATCGTACCAAGCAATGGAAATGCATCAATATCTGAACATATCCAAGCAGAGTTGAACATTTCTCCGAATTAGATATGAATAAAAAAAGCTATTTCGCATTTTTTCACTTTACCCAAAGGTTCATCTTTTGTGAAAGTTTGCAAAACAAACTTTCTGAGTACTCTGAGTATGTTTGAATACAGTGACAAAAATCTAATTTAAAATCCAAAATCCATATTGAATCTTTTATTTCTAATTTCAATAGGCATTTCGGATCAATGGATCAGAACACCCGACAGAAAAAATTGATTTGAAAAATAGTCCCAGCTGCAAAATGGGCAAACATGAAAATCACAAAACAATTCCAGAAACCCAAAAAGAAGATGTGCGGCGTCATATAGAATCATTCCTGGTGCGTCGAAACAAAAGGCTATTCAGTATGTATTTTAAAGCAGCCAGAAAATATAAAGTTTCGATAGCGCACAGGTAAATAATTCATAAATTTTTGCGAAGTTCATTTTTTTTAGCGCAATATTAAGCTGTTCTTATATTATTTTAAAGTTAAAGTTTCTTTGAAATTTCAACTACTACCTGCTAAATTTTTGTAATGGTCTGACAAGTCTAACGGTCTGTAGATAATAAAGTGTGTCGAAAAACGTGCAAAAAAGGATTAAAAAGGCTGGTTTTTGCTATTTTACGCGTTTTAAGCCCTTTTTTGCACTTTTTGCCATACTTTATTATTTATAGACCGTTAAACTTGTCAGATCATTATACAAACTTAGCAGATAATAGTTGACATCTCAAAGAAACTTTTTGAGTAATTTAGGAAATTTAAGTCCTGATCGAACTCGAGTTGTAGTTTTTGTGCTTTTTCAACCTTATTTTAATTGCTCAAGCCTCCAAAGTGCTCAGATCACTTTGGAATATATTTTTCATGAAAATTTGCACAATTTTCAAGAAAAATCTATCCTTTGTTTATTAATTTAAGTAAAAATGTACTATCTACATCATATAATCTTTTCAGGTACTTGGAGGTTGATCACACACAAGCCGATGGCGATTTAATGCACGCGAGGATCGAAAATCGATGGTGCCAAATAATGCTGGACTGCAAAAACGAAAATAAATATACTGTGCTAGAAAAAAAACAGTCCGACATTCACAATTTTCTGAATCTTTCGCATCTTTTTAACTGGGGTCCTTTAAAAATTTCGACATTACGAGAAATGGTTATAAAACCTGACAGCACTCAAGTTCACGTACGGTCGAATCTAAAAGACTTTCCATCCCGAGTGAATGTGCTAAAAAGGTTTACAACTCTCGATGCAGTTGACAGTTTTCAATTAGAACTTGCTTATACGTACAAATTACCTCTATCGGAAAAGAAAGTAGAAGACATGAAAACAATGATGAAAAAAAATATAATTCCTCATGATTGCATTGATTTGTATAATGATATCATCTCATAAAAATATTATTTTCATATCTTCTACTTTTTTTTTATAAAGTAATTTATTTTTTATATAATTCTAAGAAAAGAGTATTGTGCAAAGACGCCATTTATTTTTGTTAGATTAAAAATTTTTTTAGAAAAAAAAGAAAAATTTTTAAAAAATTATATTGACAACAAATAACTTGACTTAAATTGCAAAATGACATTTTTTTTATATTAAAAAACTGTTAAAAAAGTAATAGTCTAATTTTTTACATATTAAAAATTATTCCTGCAAAGAAAATTGTAACGGGCCATTTTTTTATAATGAAGATTTCAAACGTGCTAGTTATTGAAAAGGAAACTTTTAACGTGCTAGTTTTCTTTAAAAAAACCTTAAAACATGTTAGTTTTCGTCGGGAAATCTTCAAACGTGCTAGTCTATACCATAAATTTTGAGGCAGTGCTATTTTTCGTCCGGGAATTGAAACGTGCTACTGTTCGTGGGGACCGTCGAATATACATTGTGCATTACGTCAATTGTGGTACCTATATGTAATTGTATGCCATCTTTGCTAACGAAGTTGGACCTTTTACGCCAAAGTGACAAATGTCCATTTCATAAGCCTGAGCCGCGTATAAGTCATTGTCTACTGTCGTTCTAAGAGACTTAAGAGAAAGATGAGAGCGCCGAGTTGGGGCCGCTATTATACTCCTTTGGGTCGACTTTCGTATGTGTGTAGGCCGTGGATACGGGCGAACTACCTTCATACAGCGATCGAAAATAAATTTTCAATGAATACTTTTTATTTTTCCTAGAAAGTGCAGTAGCGATGACGGACGTTTATTTGCTGATGAGCTATATAAGCATCGCTCACAAATAGATAAAAATAGCGAAAAAAATAAAAGTGACCAAGAATTTTATAATTGCAAAATTGAAGAGCAAAAAACACCAACGTCCAATAACAATAACGAGCGCATCAATGATCGTCCGGGGAAAAATGATTCTACTTTACCCGCAATTGTCAAAATCGAAACCTCAAAATCGATGGTTAAGGGGTCGTTGATGTCTCCAGACTCCAGAAAAAAAATTTCTAGGTGATACACACTCTCATTTAAAAATTTCTAGCTGATACACACTCTCATTTACACTATTCCCCTCTTTTCTGGCAGAGTAACACTTATGTGTTTAACTCTCCACTAAAATTATCTATTTTCTCTCCAACATTGGTTATGAGTAATATTTAGAGTAACCGTCAACAAAAAAGAAGAAGGAGAAAAAAATCCATTGGCTTCTAAGGAATTCAATCACTCCAGTCCTTCAAAGTACACTAAAAAATTCGAATCAACCAAAACCTGTTTTTCAAAAACAGTTTCCGATTTAGTTAAAGAAATTATAAGATACAATAACACAGTTTCCGTTTCATAGTTAAGCTTTTATCATCTTTCTCTCTATATCGCTCTTACTTTTAACATTAATCGGATGTACTAAAATTTGAAGAAATTCATGAAGAAACTATAGCGCCAGATATACATGCTGCAAATAATTTAACACACGTTCTTGGCCAAAAATTTTTTATCTCGTTTTTTCACGAGTAATATATGTATTAAAAATTTCTTTGCGCTTCATATGATTTAATATAAAATCGCAACAAGCCATTGAAATAACTCATTTGGTACATGTTATCACGCGCATAAGCATATTTTTCAATGTTTACAGCAATTATAGCTCAGACAGCGCAGATACTCAGTAAGATCAACAAGCTCAAAAAGCTCAATGAGATTGGGTACCTCAGTTTGCTCTGTAAAAGGCGTGATCTCAAAAGAAAAACCTGATTGCGAGCCTCAATCTACCTCTAATGATGAAGGCAATAAAATGTATATGCTTAACTTAAACTACTGGTAAATACATTTTTCGAGGATAATTATTAGGTTCTTTTTACAATCGTCACTACTAGTCACTTTATGATTTTCTGGAGGTAAAAAAAAGGTCTCATATTCACCTAACCCACAACACGTTATTTGTTTTCCTTCCAGGCAAATCAATAAGTGACAAGTAATCATGAAAGTGAAAATGAGCTATAAAACAATATATTTATTTTCATTTCATAGAAATAAGGAGAAGATTTCAAAATTCTTAAAATTTGTTTTGACCATTATTGACACAACAACGATCCCTGTCAATTCCTGCTCGGCTTCTGTTAGATCGAATCAGGTATAATTTTGATACAATTAAAAAAAAGCTATTATATTTATATGTATTCTACTTATAAAAAAGAGAACGGCCGAAAAGTGAAGCCACGTAAAACGACCTCTGATTGGCTGATACTGGCGACGACGCCCGACGCGAGCCGACTCGATACGAGCGCCTGTGCTGCTAACTGTCAACAGACAGTAAGTACTTAAGTAACCTCAAACACGAATGAAAAATTACGTGCGCGAAGCGCGTTTGAAACTTACTATTTGAATTTTTAAACTAACTTTAAAACACGCATAAAAAATTAACACGCGCAGGGCGCGTTTGAAACATACTAGTAATTTTAAATTTTAGATGGAATTACCAGGATACGGTGTTATGGTGAGCAAAAAAGTATACACTATCTACAATCAATATTACTCTAATCCGAGGATACTGATGAGGAAGCTATACTATCATATCGTAGGAAAAATAAACTTAAAGATTACTTACTCGCGGGAAAAGGAAATGCAACCCCCCAAATACCCGAAAATATTTTTGACAGCATCGAACGTAATTTAGTTATTTTGAACGTTATTTTTAATTTAGTAATTAATGGTAATATTTTTTTACAGGGTTCATCAACGAAAAAGCTCGTAAAAAAATTTACAATTCCATAACGAGTATAAGAATGTGTTCTCTTACAAGTGCGGAACGTTTAAGAAATCCCAAAAAAAAAGAAAAAGACGAAAAAGACAAAAAAGCTAAAAAATACAAAAATGACCAAAATCGTGATAAAGCAAAAAAATAAAATAAAAAGAAGCGCCATAGAAGCCTCAACCCTGACAGTCACGAAGACTTGAAATTAAAAATTGAATGACGAAGATATGGACATGAATTAATCTTATTTTTTTTAAATCAATTGTTCTTGATAATGTTTCTTATTTTATCTTTTCGTTTAGTACATTCATTTCCACTAATTTTAGATGTCAAACTTACTTTGCATATGCTGAAAGAAATTATGTTGTTATTCTTAATAAATGATTCCTTACTTTGTAAAAGGACCAACGTACCTCGCGCTGGGCCAAGATTTTTCGATTTCTATAGTTTTTTAATATGTTTAACAAAATTTGATCAAGTGCGGATAACTTGGCCCCCCGTGAAAATACGTTGCATAAAGTTTTCCAAAGTTTTTCAAACCAGAGGCCAAGTTTTCCACACATGAAAATTTCCGAAATCTTTACTCTCCATTTGAAAAATTTTGAAAAACTGTGTCAAACGCTTCCGCGTGATGAGCAAAGTTTTTCGCACGCAATCAATTATTGTAAATTTCCCTCGAGAAAACTATGAAAGCCCAAAAATTTTGGCCAGCGTGTTTGCCCTCTGTAAATACGTAAGGCAACTGGCCAATGCAATTATCGCCTCTGATGTCTTTCCCTCGGATTGGAAGCTTGCAAAGATTATTGCACTGTAAAACTCTTCTTCACCTGGGTCACCGTCTGACACGCGTCCAATTTCGATGTTGCCTGAGTTGTCGAAAGTTTTGAAATGACTTGCTCACGCTCAGCTGTCTGCTTATCTCACGGAGCAACAGCTTCTTGATGCTCAGCAGCATGGTTTTCGACCGTTGCACTCCACTCAGACGGCTTTTCTTGAGTTGACGGACTTGGTAAGGCTGGCGGTCGACAAGAGAATAATCACTTTACTTGTCTCATTTGATTTTTCCAAAACATTCGATGCGATTGACTGCCTTCTCCTAGTCCGGAAGCTTCGTGCGATTGGCTGCGACGACAAAACGGTTCGCTGGTTTGCCAGCTACCTTTCTGACCGATCAATCGGAGTGCAGAGGGAGGATGGCTCCTTAACGCCTGATAGACAAATAACGTCCGGTGTGCCTGACAGTGTCCTCTCACCTCTGATTTTTTCTATTTTTATTAACGATCTGCCGAAAGTGCTGAGAAAATCCCGTCACATCATCTACGCTGATGACACGCAGATTTATGTGCACGCTAGGCCTAAACGTATAAATCAGCTTATTGATGCTGTTAGTGCGGATGCTGTTGCGGTAGCGAACTGGGCGGCGCGCAATGGACTGAAGCTAAATCCCACAAAAATGACTGCAATCTTTCTTGGCAGTTTGTCGTACACGTCTCGAATCGACTTTGAGACAGTCCGAAGAGTCTCAATAAACGGCTTTCCCGTTGAATACTCGGCCACCATTAAGAGTCTTAACATTACAATTCACCTCTGCTTGCGCTGGACACGCAAGTAAACTCGGTCGCACTTCGCCCTTCGATCACTGCCCTTTCACCGCCGTTCTCTGTCTTTCGCGACAAGAGTCCAGCTCTGCATCTTATTTGTGTTGCCTCTGATGGACTACGCTGCCACCATTTACAACGCACTGACAGCTAAAAATCTGAAACTCCAACGGCTGCATAACGCATGTGTACGCTTTGTATTCGGCTTCATTGGGTGGCGTGATCATGTAACGCCCTATCGACTCGAGCTTGGCTGGCTATCTGTAAGGCGACGCAGAGAGTACTTAATCGCTCTACTTGCGATAAACATCATCCGAAATCGCTCACCCGCCAGCCTTGCGAATCGCTTCATATTGACATCTTCTCGACCAGGCCTTCGTCACTCTGCTCGACGTCGAGCACCGCCGCTATGCTACACTGCCTCGAGAACGTCCACAATGAACCGTTCATTCGTCATCACAGCCTCACGAATCTTGAATGAGCTGCCCTTTCCGATCGACTTCACCGACATTACCTGTGACCATATGGCCTCACTCTACGACCACTTTTTGTCACTGTACAGAGCTGACTGGACTGATCGCTGCCTGGCGGAGGGTCTGATGCTAGTACCTACGACACTGGAGCGTGGACTACTTCCTCCTAGTGAGAGAGCGAGAAGAGCTCGAAGAGTTTTCTACTGTTATTCTGTTCTATTGTGTAAAACTTTTTTCTTCTCTTTGTTATAATTTCAACTCAAACTGTACATATTATCTATGTGGGCCACATGGGCTTCTACCCCGACGTCCGTATCAACAAAATAAATCAAATCAAATATCATAAGGATTGGACTTTTCTGCTTCACTGCTGATTTTAGGCCTATTCCTAGGCATGTCTGAGGAACAGATGAACAGTATGTCCAGATGCATGAATGCAATGGTACGGTTTTTCGCCGGACAAAGAAGATGCATACTGAAGATAGCATACTGAAGTATCGATCCAGGATTAAACTTACTTGCAACTCCCTCATCGCTGTGGATGGCTTCTGTTTTTCCATCTCTGGGGAGGCAACGACCTTCAAACAGATCTTCTTCGCGATTAGGGGGCTCAACTCTAGAACTCGCTGCTGTTGGGTCTCGGTGAGAGGTCTGGGCAGCCTAGTTTTGGCGTCAGCCTCCACAACATGCATACTGAACCTTTAGAGTGGGTGCTAGTCTTTTACGTGTCTTCTCTCCATACGATCTTATAATTGATTAATTGGTTGTTGTTAATTTTATATATTTTCTTCCTTTTTTTTCTTTTCCAATTGTAGTGTTATGAGGCAATGTGCCTCATGTGAATATTTGAACGCTAGGGGGCAGGTGTGCGTCTTGCTGTGACTTGCTCATTAGTCGAATTTCAATATAGCTAATATGTACAACTACTAATATGTAGATTAATGAAAGAAGTATTAGAATAGCAAAAAGTTTATTTAATTCATGTTGTTTAAAATTAGATGATGATAAAGGTACTTCAACATTAGTTCATACAATTTTCAATCAAAGTCCAATTCAAAGCAACTAGTCACGAACACATACATAAAGATGTTGCTGTTAAAAAGTGTAACAAGTTGCATCATGATGCATTTGTCACGTCCTACGTAACTTATTATAAATAATTATAAAAAAATCATGTATTTCAAAATAACAGTAAGCGTGAAAGTTCACTCTTTGAGCGGAAGCGCCAGCTCGGAATGTAGGGATCTTACGACATCAAATGAAATGAAAAACAAAGCTATAAAACATGAGTAAACAAGAGAAACTATGTAACGCACATTGAGATAAAATGTGAAATGGACACGAAATTCATGGAAATCAATGTCAAGACGACGCGTTGTCGATCTAGCGAGATAAACTTAGGAATTCACTACTAATTAGTATGGGAAAAGGCCAGACTTTGCCTGGCTCGTTGATGGTAGCAGGGGGTGACGTCCCATTTGTCGTCGCAACTTGTGCCATGTTCAATGGCCGCGAGAATCGGTGAGGAAAAGGTAAGCGAGAAAGGTAGCCGAATTAATTCAACAACGGCAATAAATACTGCTGAACTAGACAATATTTATTGCAACGACTAAAGTGAGCGGTTTACGAAATGTATAAGCGGGGACTGTCGCGAGTGGCTAAATTTAGTTGCGTTTGTTGCGGCGGCGCCAACAAGAGTAAGAGTGAGTCGTGCTGCAGCCGGCTTGACGCTCAGCCATCACACAGCAGCGACGCGAACGGAAGAAGGAGGGAGTATGCAAATTCTATCAGGTTCTCACGGGCGGGCAGGTAACGACAGGTACTTTCCCCTAAAATTATGCGAAATCTCAGGCTATATATTGTGGACCCACGGACGTCTCTGGGCGATTCGACTATTATCTATTTTGGTGTGCGGAGCTCTTGTCAGTCTAAATAGCGTATTAGACAGACAAACAGTAGTGCACAGACTTAGCCTAATTTGAGTTATAAGTATTGTATTGTAAAGTCAAAGTTATCCGTGTGCGATATTGAGTTATGAGTACGAGAGCGTTATCAATCTATCCAGTGCATTCAACCAGCACTGCAAGAGAGCAATCATACTAGACGCTACACTGTAAGGCAACACCTACGCCTACCAGAGTCATCAAGGCAACGGCGAGATACTTTCTACACCGAAAAATCGTCCGCAGCAGTACATTAAGTAATTTATGAGTAGTAATTAAGAGTCTATGTAATTAGTATTAAGTATCCCGTATAACGTGTTATAGTGTACCATTGTAATAGTGGGCTACCTACTAAATTTTTTCATAATCCCTCGTTCTCATCATGTTGTACAATGGATTGTGGAGGGGACTATTTTTGAGCGAGTCTGCAAGATTTTGCAGAGTGGCGTCGACATCCTCTTCTTTTCTAAAGTTTTGCAACTCTACGTGTAGTCCTGAAAAGGACGAGTTTTGGATGCAGGCTGTCAAGTTATGTAGGATGACTGGCTGTGACCGGCTGTGACCGATGTTGACCGGCAGTGACCGATGGTGACTGTCTGCAGCGGAGACGTAGTCCTCAGCAAGGTCAGTCTTCTCCAAGGAGGTGATGGTGGTATGGACGATGACGTCGTTGTTGGCTCGGCATGCTTGGCTGTCACTTGACCCGTGGGAGTTGAGTGACAAAAAATCCGATCACTTTTCTGTTCCAACTTGAAAAGTTGAACAGTCAAAAGTCGATCCACTTTTCTATTCTCACTTGTACCAAGTCGAACAGTCAAAAGCTGATTGAGTTTTGGTCGAGAGGCACTTATACTTGTACTCTAAACTCGACCTTTTCTCTTGCGGGTACGACTTTTCGGTGGCGCCACGCCACCTGGCGGCCGAGTCGAAAGCTTGGAAAGTGAAAAGTGGGGAAAGGTAGTGAAATGACGAGGCGAGTATTTTTGTAGTTTGACCAAGTTCGCTATTGAAATATTTCCCTAGGTCGGAACTCTCAAAGGCTCGTTGTCGCGAATGCGAGAACGAGAGTCGATGTGCTCTGGCCGGCGGCCGAGAGACGACTTCCCATGCTTGGCCGGACGCCTCGCTTATATAGTAAGCAAAGAGCGCGCTGATTGGCCGTCGGCGCAAGGTGGGGACGAGTGCAGCAGTGCACGTCGTTTGAGTGGGGACGCACGCAGTGGTCTCGTCTACTGAGTGGGGATAACAATCAGCCAGAATAAAATCAATCCTTTATTGATTCAAGTGGCGTCTCATGATGTCACACATTAAACAGTAATAAATGCGGATTATTTATTCCGACCAAAAGACCTTATTTAGCAATTAGAACCAACAAATTATTAGCTGTTTATAGTATTATAGAAGTAAAATATCAATATTCTTGTTGATGCTTTGACAGACAATGATCTGTCAGGCGATTTTTTTCAGTATAAGACCGTTCCAGTATTACAGAACTCTTAATAATTCTTAATAAGACTTTATAACAATTATTGTCACTTGTAAGCATTTTGTTATAAGCGATTGCCATACCCGTCTGAATAGTCGAAAACCAAATAACAGGTTTCGCATACATTTTTAAAATTTATTTATATTATTTAAAACTCTTATAAAATTTTATAAACTCTTAAAAATCATGGTACGAAATCCGAACATTTATAAGAATTTTTAAGACTCATTCAGACTTTTAAAGAGTTCCAAAGAGTTTTTCAGAGTTTTTAAGTATTAGAGTGGTGATGAATTTCCGTAGTGGAACTACTCTGAATACTAATCTTTCATGATATTTTTTTTGAAATTTGACAGCATGACAAAACACTTGAAGTATTTCTGTAGATAAAAGAAAAAGATTTCGTGTTAGTTTTTTTGAAAATATAGTGAAAGTTTTCATTAATCCAATCACTCTATCGACATAAACTATATGTTTGGACAGTTAGCTGTCTTTCATTATGATTTTATGTGGTAATGAACCTTAACTAATGGTGTTGGTGTACCAACTATAATCTTTCATGTATTCGTCACAAAATTACTTTTCCATAATTCGCAATTCACTCGCATTCCACATTTATCATACATATACTTTCTGTGAGAAAATAAAGAGACCAACACTTATGAATGATAACCTTTATTAATGAAAGTAACACAATTAACGTACAAAGTATATACGAGCTCTCGAGTAGGTGCGAGAGGATCGAGCGAGCGGCTACACAAAAGAGACCGAGAGGTCGATACAAAGAAATACGACGCGACATCTAGTGAGAGCGCGAAAATCAAATCGAGAATAAAAGATAGAATAATTACAGATTAACCGTGGATGTAAATATAAAACAAATATATATAACAGTTACAATAGTATCGGTTCTTTACCTTCATGTCTAGAAAAAATCATACGTACAAATTCAAAAATATTTGTCTCAAAATTTACTAAACCCCATTTATTATTCGTCTGCACAATTATTTTCATTCTAAATGTTTCGATCGCAATCTCAAAATTCAAAGTGTTCGTCTCTTACAATTTTGCCTCGTGACAACGTGTACATCACCATGTTGGTTTCTCGTTGCTGTTTCACCTGCAATTTACTTGTGATACGCGTGGTTGACTCTACCACGTTATAAGGCTTATTATATTTATAAGGTAATAATCGGGATACGGAACATGACTCGGAGACTTTCAATTTAATAAATATATTAATGAATTATTATTATTAAGATAATGAAAACTAACAAAATGCTCGTACATTCATCATTCGATATATTATTCGTGCATTCATGTTATTTCATACATCATACTTTGCGTTCATTCGTTAATACTTGTACATGCCGTTCGCGATTCTTTCAGGATGTAAGTTCGTTCGACGCGTTTCATAATATAAATATTCTTATGACTACCTTACTAATCTTCTTTCTTCGTCGACATGTTTATCGGGGACGTCTCATCTTCTTCAGGTGTTGATTTAAGAACTTCGTCTCGTCGAGCGGTTGTCTTTGGCGCACACGATTGCCATGATTTGGTTCTTACGTGGGTCTTATCACGTCTGCACTCGACGGCGGTAACAATAGGAATGATATATTTCTTCTGCTACTTCGTCTCGTGGCTCGCGCACCGCGTGAAGGACTGCGTGTGTATATGATCCTTCGGGCCGCGAATTATCGATTGGGTATCGATTAGCATCGCTCTTTCTTATCGGCTGCTATGCTCATGTGCTTCTGTGCATCTCATGTGTGCTCGGCTCGTGTGCATTGTCTATTCTATGTTAAATAGACAATAGTCTTTTCTATGTTCTATGGATGAATTTTTTATTTAATCATTTTTTATGATAATTAACTCAAATGAAGCAGTTTCGATTTTAATTTTTTCATATTCGTTAATTGCAAGTTTTAAGGAATCGAGTGGTGTACGCAGAATTTTTTCTCATCGGGACGAACTTTTTTTGGCTTGAGGACACCTGTGTTTTAAAGATAACTTTATGTTTAAGAATTTAATAAAGAGTTTACTAATTTTAAAAACCAAGCAGTACAGACAGCAACACCTGCCCCATCTGCGTATGTCGCAGCTATACGCACACCTGCCGCCTAGCGGTCAAAGATTAGGGCACATTGCCTTATATGCATGAGAATAGTGTTCGTGTCCCCCGCTGTTGGCCAGGAGGCTTTACTATCGTTTGTGGGTTACAGTGGTGTTGAGAATGTTCAGCTAATCTCCCCTACTCTTTGAATATATTATTACATGTAAGAATGTTATTCTCTATTCTATATTTACTTGTATCGCTATCGCGACTTAGTTCGCTGTTACACCTCATATTGATCACACAATAAATACTGATGTCACTTCAACCATGAGTAGTTATTCTATAATAATCCAACAGGTTATGGTCCCAGGTCAAGTAAAGTGATCGGTGTGTATATGAGTTTTTTGGTTCTCTTTTCATTCATTCCAGCCGTTGTGCAAAAAGTGAAGATATCATTCAAGTGACCAAAATGGAGCACAAATTCACAAGTGATGCCTCCGCAATTAAAAAGCTCGTTGAAGCAGAAGATTGACCGACGTGGAAATTGAGGGTCAAAGTGCTAATGCACGCTCAAGGAGTATGGGATATAGTTCTTGGAAAACAAAAAGAACTGGATCGCCCTTCATTCAGTGCAACTCCAGAAGCAATTACAAAACACGAAAAGGAATTTGAAAAATTTGATAAAAGGATGCACTGGTGCAGAAGATAATTGTAACCACGATCGCAGAGCAAGCTCTTATTCATATAGCTGAATATAAAGGGCTAGCGACATGTGGGATAGACTTGTGGAAATTCGCTAATCAGCAAGCGAGGAAAAAGTGTACAGCCTGCCGCGTTTCAATATAGAAAATTTGATAGTGATAATGTGAGCTTACATGTGACAAAAGTTGAAAAACTTGCTAGACAGCTAAAGCTTCTAAAACAAGATATAAGTGAGAGCATGATTATTACGAAGATTCTCTGTACATTACTGGTTAATTTTTCGTCTTTCCGTGCATGGAAAGTAACAGCAAAAGTTGAAAGAACAAAAGCAAATCTATTGACCCAGCAAAATTTAAGAACTGAAGAAAATACCCCGCTTTCTGTAGTCAATAGTAAAAAGAAACAAGGAAAACCCGGCAAATGTTATAACCGTGGTAAGCCCGGGCATTGGAAAAGCGAGTGTAGATTGAAGAAACGGCCAAACAAGCACGAGGTATACGGCCGGGCTCTTATGAACGTAAACACAGCTTTCAGACAGCGTGTTTCAGATGATAACTGCTGCTGGTACATGGATTTAGGAGTGACATCTCACATGACATTTAATAAAGACTGGTTCAAAGATATTGAGTCAGTAAATAATGATAGTTAAGTCAGAATTGGTGATGGCAGTCTACTTGATGTTTGTGGTATAGAAAAAATTAACATTCTGGCTCTCAATGGAATCAAATGGGAAAGATGCTACCTAGAAAAAGTATTGTATGTTCCATCTCTTAAATACAATCTTTTTTCGTCTACTGCAGCTTTAGATAAGGGTTTGAAGCTTATGGCAAATCGAAACTCATATTTATATAAGAAAGATGATAAGGTTATCATAGCTGGTGATAGATCTAAGAGCCATGAGCTTTTCACAATGAGAGTAAAAATAGTTCCAAATAAAGAAAAAGTTGCGCGCATCAAAATTATAAACAGGTATAGAAGATATTCGAATGATTCAATATTAAGCTTGATAAGAATGACCAAAAAATAATCAAGATGAAAAAAACCAACTTGAACTCTTGAAAGAATAACGCCTACTTTTGGTTAATTAATCATACGAGCAATAGTCAATAGTCCAGGTTTAAACACCACATTCTTCATGTGGCACGAGTGCACAAATAACCTAAGTGGGAACTAGATTGCATCTTCTCCGTACACATATTAAGAACAAATAAATTTATAAGTAACCCTAATAACAATGACTCAGACTGTTGTCCTGGACAAAATAAAAATAAAATTGTCTCAGCAATGATATTGGCGTTTATGGACGATAATAAAAATTTTGAGTATATTGACCATAAGTTCCTCGAGCCTAGTCATACGCATATGGAGTGCGACTCTAACCATGCACACCGAAAAAAATATCGGAAGTAGAAGCTACTGTCATTGAGCGCTACCATGGATTACGAAAACACGAAAGTCGTAGTGCCTTTGTATCATAGTCTCGACATTCGCGACCCAACATGAGCAATCCCGACTATTAGCAAAGCACAAGATTACGAGAAGAAAAACAAGACGCTACTTTCAATGTACGCATGCAGAGACTACGCCGAGTCGTGGCATCAGATGCCGAATGTCGGATCATGAGGTGATGCTCTGTGTAAACGCACGGAAATTCCGACTGGTCGGAACGTCTGATTCCAACCAGAGGAAAAAGCAGCAGCTACGCTCTGTGTGAGTGAGCGGCAGGTGCGACTGTGGTCTTAGCTATGCTATGGCTATGCTCTGCACGCACAGAGATTTTGATGCAGCAAGTCGATGTGAGATGCTACGCACGTTATATGCGTTCATTCGCCTTTTGTTTTTTAGCTTCATGTATGACAAGTCACATAGCAAAAAGCAGACAGCTGTGTTATTTATCATAGAAAAGTCAGTGAGGTGAGTACGCAGTATATATGGAGCGTATCTTTCATAGAAATTATGAATATTACACTTTGAAAACCACTCTTTTTTATGAAAAAAGACCTCAGCTTTCCATTGAAACAATAAAAAACGCAAAAAATGGCGCATTTTGAGATATTCGAGTTTACATCGATTTGGCCTAATCGACGTGTGTTATCTTAAAAGCATAAGTGTAAGTATATATTTATTTGATTGTCTTGTAACTTTACTGATTATTGACAGTAGTAAATATGTGAATGTGTATTATAATCATTTGTTTTATTTATTCAGAAAATGTACAACAATTTCCCTAGTGGATTTATTCCTGTAGTAACTCGTGCGAAAAAAAATTTATTTGAGGGGAGCATCTGAGATTTAAAATTTATAAAAAAAAAGTATTATTGAAGATCATACTGGCCTTAAAGTTGGTGAGCAAAGTTCAATGGATGATTCATCATCGAAAGTAATTACTGAATAGAAAAAAAATTGCACATATTCCCTTAGAGAATTCATTGAAAGTTTTTTTGGAATTGTCAGGAGTTTTTGAAAAAATTATGGCTTATATTGAGACGTTTAAATATGAGACAAAAGTAATATCAAACATTATTCAAGGCAGTTTGTGGAAAACAAAGTATAAAAATTTAAATAATCCAAACGTGACGTTGACACTTGTTCTATTTTTTGATTACTTCGAACCAGGGAACTCTCTTGGACCTCATGCCGGAGAACAAAAACTCGGTGGAGTTTATGTGTCAATGAAGAATATTTTGGTATCGTCAGTTTTTTATTCAAAGCACAGAGAATGTTTCAGAAACGTGGTTTTTTGGACGAAGTTAAATATTTCAATACTCTATCAAGAAAAAGCTTAAATCTTCAGATTAATGATAATGTTTACAAGGTTTATTTGAATGTGTCCTCATGACAGGTGATAATTAGGGCTAAATAGTAGCTGTGGATTCAATCAAGGTTTCAATTCACTAAAAGGCTATTGGCGTAAATTATGCAGAGCCACAGGAGAGCAAGCTTGATATCTTACAGAGGAAATTCCAGAACTTTTAAGAAATTAGTTGAACTATGAAGCAGATTTAGCTAATAAAACGGGAGGAATAAAAAAGAAGTGTTTGCGAAGGCTTTTTGAACGACTCAATATCAAAAATCCTGACTGTTTTAATAGTTATTGAAAAAAATTTTTTCTTTCAGAAGTGAATAAGAGAATAGCCGATTTTGACTACTGTGGTTTTGAAAACTATAACAAACCGCGGCCAATAAGTATTGAAGTAGCTGATAAAGTTAATGAATCTATATTAGGTACACGCACAAAAATCAAATTAAAACAATCAGCATTATAAATGCTTCGTCTTGCTCGCTATTTAGGTCTTATGATAGGAGATTTAATTCCAATTAATAATAAATATTGGGAACTGTACATCATTATGCGAAAGATAATTGGAATCGTACATTCCAATAATTTTGCTTAGAAACTTATCTACTCAAAGATTACATTAAGGAGCACCATGAGTTATACATAAGTTATTTAAATATTTAAAGCCCAAGTTTCTTTGCTATTCATATTCCAAGATCATTACTTGAAATTGGTCTAGTATTTTCTTTTGGGGCATCTCAGTTGAAAAAAATTGCGGGATGTCCACGTGGATCATACAGGGATTCCTTGAGGATCGGACATTGATTCCACGTGGATCGAACATGGATCATATACAGGTCCACGTACGTAAGCCTCCTGGATTTACGCGGAAATCCTCGTTGATTCTCGATCAACCCACGCGGCTTTCCGCAGTATATCCTCGTGGATATACGGAAATCCTCGTTGATTTCGGTAAACCCACGCGGTTTTCCGCAGTACGTGGATTTTGAATAAAAAAAAATCGTCAGGGGCTTTTTTTTATTTAATTAAGAATTGTCAGTAATTTTTGAAATTATTTACTTAATAATTTAGATTATTTTGAAGATTTATGTAAGATTTATTTACTCGTATACTTTAGAGAAGTACATAGAAAAAGTTCCCCAAGACTTGGGCTCGAACCGGTGATTTGTCGGTTACAAGTCCAGCTCCCTACCACTTGAGCTATTCATTGATTATACAAGAGCTATTGGGTCAGCTGTATTAATGAGAAAAAGTGTATGCATTTTTTCAAGTTCTTTTAATATCTTATTATATTTATAGTACCACAATAGAAAAACTAATTGTACAATATAATCACAATTTTAAAATCTTGCTTTCGCTCTTACTCTGGATGAGTACTAGGTTAGGATCCGAACTCGGCGATGACTTTCTTCGGGTAGTCGTGATTTTTAATGAGAGCGAGTACCCGAAGAAAGTCATGGCAACATTCAGTTCTGACCTGGAGCAGAAAATTGGCTACCCCGATGATATTCTCACACGAAAAATTCAACTACCTGAAGACAATTTGGCATGATTTTCACCTGATTTTTTCCAGCAGGGTTATTCAATTATCCTCGTGGATCAGTGGAAAATCCGCGGTGATTCACTGACGAAACCTCGCGGATATTTTGAGTGCGTGCTCGCTGAAAAGTCTAAAATCCACGAGGATTGAAAAAAAATCAACGTGGATCTGTGGGAAATCCGCGGCGATTGCATTTTTTACTAATCTTATTACTACTATTATTAATCCTCGTAGATTTCCACGTGGATATCCATGCAATTATTTTCAACTGGGATGCCTTTTGAAAGAAAGCACACAGAGCTCAAGGACATTGTTACTAATATGAATTCACGACGATATCTTCCATTGTCAATATGTACTCGAATTCAATTATCATTAAGCTACAGAAAAGAAACAAATGTTGACAACCAACAAGATTTTATTCAAGATAAAAAACATATTGTAGTAAATGATAGAGTTTTCCAAATAGGAACAATTTTTTTCAATAGCATTGACAAAGAAAATGAAATAGCACAATTTAGCTCAGTAATATCGTAGAATTAAATGACTTTCATTATACGCAGTTTCAACACTATGAACCTATAGTTTTTATTTTTATATGTAATGGACGAATCATGACAAATTATGAACCGTTCATTTTAATATTCAATAAGAAATGCTAAACTATTCATTCAACGATTGCCTAAATAAAGGTTATTCAAGAGAAATGCTTTGATTCCACCTCCGCAAAGCTATGGGAACAAAAACCATCTTTTGACTCATGCTTGAAGACTAAATGAACTGGCATGGGGTTGCCTCTTTCGACCGCACAATCGTAACCAGACTGAGAGCCGATGAAATGTCGAGAAGGAGATGACCAGACAATGCGGCAAAAAGAAGCTGTAGCTTCAGCCAAGCCTTAAGGCTTATTATCTACGACGAATTTAAAAAATAATGTTAAAAGACTTTAATCACTACCGCACTGACGAATTTGATTCCACTCATTGTGTCAAAACTTTTTGGAACAAATTCTCTATTCTTGATGCCACTTCAGTCGGAAAAACAACGTTTTCAATTGTATAAAATATTGTTAATGAAATATTTTTTCATCATGAAAATATACGTTTTTGATGTATTTTTTGACATTGAATTTTAATCTAAAGTTATAAAAGCCGAAACCCTACCGCCCACCCCTGTTTTGTGGTATAAACTACCCCTTTGTAATAAAAGGTTAAAATCACGTTTCTAATTGACAAGAGTGAATAAAAAGGTATGGTGATGGAAAGATTAAATCAGCAATAAATTCTTATATAAGTAATAATAAGTTATAAATTATTCCGAATAATGAAGTAAAAATTGATATTCCAATACAAAAACGGAAATTTCAGAACATTTTTTGGTGCACTAAAATATTGTTTATATAAACTTCTAAAGGTTTAGTTACCCTTTAACATTGAAAATTGCAATTTCGCAAATAAATTTTGAATCATTTAAAGCGAGTAATAGTATATTATGGTACGTGTGACTTAAGCAGTCCATTATTGCACGACGCGGTTAGCACCGTGTTAAGAATGGGCTACTTGAGTTACAAGTATCGTATACTTTTTTATAGCACTGTGCTGAGTTCATGTTTAGCAAGCGAGCGAAGTTGAGGTTAGAGCACGAGCGTAGCGAGTGCGATAGTCGAGCCCCGGTGCAATAATGAGCAGCTTTAGTCACGCCAAAGGGGGAAAAAACGTGAACTTAGCACAGTGCTATAAAAAAGTATACAATACTAATGGACTCAAGTAGCCCATTTTTAACACGGTGCTAACCGCGTCGTGCAATAATGGCCTGCTTAAGTCACCCGTATCATAATATACTATTTTCCTTCGAAAGCAATGAACACCTAGTTCAATAGAAAAGGAAATGTTTCAAATAATTCAAAGAATAGGTGTGAATTTTCCCATTCTTTTTTAGACATTTTAAATTTTGCATAAGACCAGGGTTTGAAAAATTTTAAATTGAAAAAAAATCCACACGTATTCTCCGAATATTTCTTAACATTTTTTTATTTTATAATATTTTTTGATAAAGTTCATGGTTCCCATCTTGGAAGGTTTATAGCAAAATTGTTCAACTGTTGATGTAATTTCAACCCCCGAAGACAAAAAATAGAAAAATTCCATTTTGAAAAAATTTTAGGTCAAAAAATGATGTTTTTTTGGTTTAATTGCAAAATAAACAGTGATTATGCATATATGGCAAAATATACGTTGAAATTTGAAAAAACACATCCAAAAAGTCTTTGATTCGAATTTTAAATAAAAAATATTATATTCATCTACGATTTCAATACACAGTGATATCAAATTATTATGCCTAATTTCAACATGATCATCCGTTTAATGAGGCCATTTAACTCGACCCTAGTGACATCTTAAGTGAATATTAATAAAATAAGTTAATTATTATGGATATTATGTCGATTAATTTCACCAAACATTATTTCGAAATTATGTTTAATTATCCAATAACGTGAACATTTATACTAGTATTGAATTAGGCTATGATCTATAAACAGCCCAGTTGACAAGAAAGTTTCACTCTTAATATCTAAAAAAATTTGACAATCGATGTAAAGTTCAAATTATCAATAGTTCTATGAGGTTTTATTTTGATCAATCGACAATTTGGCCATGTTAGCAACCTCCAGCTTAAATATAACATCAACTTTAGTTACTTGTACGTATAATTTATCTAGAATATATACTATTCATTTTTAATCGTTTTTCATGAATTCATTTCATTTTATTATACTTACAAGAAGCTTAAGTTCATCGTGTGCTCAACTTGAGGTCGCGACCGTGACCAATTGTTTATAGAACAAAATGAAACGTCATAGAACTATTTTGATGCATCCAATGCCTTGCAATTCTACGATAAGTCGCTTATAAGATGAGCGCGATGCTTATGTAGAATTACTTAAGACTCATATCAGTGTATTTAACTGTTTTAAAGAATCTAACTGTACAAAGTACGTTCAAATGGGGTATTAAAAACGGTTTTTATGGGTGTTCTTGAAAAAGAAATTATTTACTTTTACAGCGTATTACAGTAAATATTTAAACCCTCTTTGAGCCTTTTAGTAGGATGCTGAATGTTTGATTTTTCACGACTTAAAAGCTAGTTTCATTTTTCACAAGATAAAAAAATGACTGCGAATTATTTCTTAAGTAATACACATGAAAATTTGAAATAAGATAGAATAGCAAAATAATGAAATCTCAATTTTTCGATGAGAGAATTATAATTTAATTCTATAATAAGATTTCATAAATTTAATTTCAGAAGTTCGATAACATCAATCATCTATTGTAAAATATAAATACCTTTTTTATCAATGTAATAGATAGTCTAAATAACAATTTGATTTAATTACTGACTGCCAAACTTATTCACAAGATATCAGCGTTTTGAGAGCAATCGTATACGAAAGATGATTGAAGCTGATCTTTATCACTTTTGAAAAATAGTTCTTGTTAATAGTTAAATTTATTTTTATACACGTAAAAATTATAAGGCTTTTTATATCTAATAAAAAATACTAAGGTATTTGTACTACGTGATGAAAAATATTTTTATGATAAAATAAATTTTATGAGGAACCTGTGAAAGATGGTACGCAATCAGTATTTAAAAACTTGAATTATTTTAAAAGAACTTGCTACTATCAAAATGACATTTCAACAATTGATTAATGTCACATGCGCAGAATGCAACTAATATAAGGCGCAGTAACGATTAATAAATTATTTTTATAAATAAATCAATAGGCATTCAAGCTCTTTACTAAAGGTTTGTATAGTACTTTTTAAGTACTGTCGATAATACTTAAATTTTCATCATTTCTATCTACTTTTAATCATTCATTATCTGTATTTATTTTGGGATAATTTTTTTTATTCGTCCAAATCCACGATACTATATATCAAGAGAGCTCCAAAATTTTTTTTAAATGTTTTACGAAACGTTTCTGTAATATTTTTCTCATGATAAGTTCATGAAAAATAGAATTTAAAAAAAAGTGCATGCATGATTTACATAGGTGGGCATATAAAGTCGTTTATGAAATTTAGAGAAAAAATATTTCGAAATAAATTGTATTCCCAATTTTCAGTTTATTTTGTCAAAGAACTAGCTACATAATCAATATAGAATAACTTGAGAAATGACTTATTTAATGATTATCATAAAAAAGTAGTATACAGTTTCCACGCTGCACTATGTAAGGTGAACATTTTTTTAATGAAAAACTCATTTTGAAATGTGATTTTTAGAATTAATGAGTAAAATTTTTATTCAGTACTAACTCTTTAATTTTAATGAGCACACAGCTTCAGTCGGGTTCATATTTTTGTATCTTTGAAAACTGTTTCGAGGTGTATAGTTTTCTAAAAAAAAATGGAGTTTTCAGTATATTAAAAAAAATGACTGAAAAATTCTTTTGTGTAACCTTTTTTAGGGTGATAGGATCTTTCAAATAGTTATATATATTTTTTGTTGCAATAAAAAAATTTTTCAAGAATAAAATCGATTTTCAAAATTACCGCATTGAAGATGATAGCCATGAAATTACATGGTAAAAAAGTTATTAGCTTTTTAGAGTATGAAAAATATGTCAATAAATTTAAAAAATACCATTTAAATCGGTTTAGCAATACATCATGGTGCTGTAATAGAGTATTGGACAGTGTAGCTGTGGCTGACTTTATTAAAGTCTCCTATGTCAACTTTAATAATCTTGGTACCTTTAATATCCAAAGTTCTATTTACATTTGAGCGATACTCACATCCCATTTGGTCAGTATCGATGACATAATCTTGATTATAATTTTAAGTATCTGTCAAGCATTCTTCAGAAAAAAAAGTTTCAATGCTTCTTGGATATTTCCGAAAGATCTACTTTCAGGCCTTACGTATCTGGTAACTTTTCTTTGGCTGATTCTAAACTTTTTTTTCAAATGACAGATCCATGAAGGGGAAGCCGTAACTTTGAAGTTGAAGTGTACGCACGCGATACATAGTGCTACCACCATGCGACTGAGAGCGCACATCCCTACTGAAACAACATCTATGAAATACACATGAATTTCATATAAAGTTTCTAGGTGAAATATTCGTAAATTTTACAAAAAAGTAATATAAAATTAATCCAAATTTTATGTAGAAAATATTAAATGGTTAGCAGTGTGTTGATGTGTGGATACAATTGCTCGGGCACCTATGCAAGGCGTCACACAGTTCAATGGTTTTTATGGATGTAACTGGTGTCTACATCCAGGAAAATTTACAAAAAATAAAAAAACAAATAAAAATACTCTCAAATATACATTGCTTGATTAAGAACTAAGTTTGCGTACTTTAGCGAATATGCAAGAATTTACGGAAAAATCCACAAGCCAAAAAAAAACAATAATGGGTGTTAAAAATGAGACTGTTCTGAACCATCTTCCATATTTTAACATTGTGCGAGGATTCGTGCCTGACAGTTTGCACTGCATTTTTTTATAAATTTGTAGACAGTTTGCTAAGTATTGGTTTGATCAGGCTGGAGAAGAGTTTTATTTGGGACCAGAAAATGCTAAAAAAATAGAAAACATTTTGGAAAGAATCAAAGCACCGAATCAGGTAGTTCATTTAACACTTTCTCTCGAGGATAAAAGATATTGGAAGTCAAGAGAATGGGAGAATTGGCTTCTCTACTACAGTTTACCTATTTTAAAGTCAATAGAAAATTTCCAGAAATACTCCGATCATTGGAAATTATTGGTCAATGCGTGTCATACTTTAAAACAACAATCAATTACACGAAACCAGCTGCAAGAAGCAAATGAAAAACTCGAAAACTTTATTATACTTACAGAAAAATATTATTCAAAGAACGCAATGAGTTATAATATTCATCAGATGCTGCATTTGGTACAAAGTGTTATAGATTGAGGGCCTCTGTGGGCACATGGCTAACCATTTGAAAATGGTAATGGAGAAATCTCACGTTCAGCTAAATCCGCAAAAGGAGTATTATTTCAAATTGGTCGAAGCCTAAATTTCAAGCGATGTATAAATGAGATTGAGTGTCACTTGCAAAAACTCAACCGGAGCGATTACAATTTTGCAACAGTTTAGATAAAAATTTACAAGTAAATCTTATAAAATATCACACCTTTCCGCATGCAGATAATTTGGTCGAGCTACAGGGACGGAAGATAAATGGATCAATCAATTGCATTTATTTCGAGAATCAGCACTATCATATACGAGAATGGTCAAAGATAATTGTTTGTATTCAACTAGAAATAATCTTCGTTCAAATAATTCTTACGCCATTCGATCAGATAAATTAGTCCTACAATAACAGATCCGAACGACGTATGTATGCTAGTCTACAACGGCTCATCAGACGCCACGGCTTCACAATACCCCCTCCTAAACTTTACACGCATGTGTAAAAGTTTATAACCTTAAGATGAGCCACTGTCACCAACGCCTGCATACGCCAATCGGCCAAACAACCACAACCAACACCAATTATTACTAACAACTATCTACACATACATATATACGTCACAATATCTTTAATTTATATTAAAATGATTATAGTAAATGAAATAATCTTTCCTTAATATAGCGTTCGCTATACTTACTATACACTATTATCAGCTTCGCCTATAATCCACCCGAGCAAGTAGGACTCTCATAATTACTTATGAGTACTTCTTACCACAATCTCCCTAACCTCACGAGGCAGAGATCTCATGGCATAGGTTAAACCTCTCACAATAGCCCACTGCTCGGGTGGCAAGTGCACCCTTCGTCGATTCTGCGACTGGTGTCCGGGATGTTCTTCTTCCCGGCGATACTCTTGGCGACGTTCATACCTTCGATCTCTGCTTCTTGCAAGAGACCCTCCTCGACGATAACGTGGATGGTAAGGTGACGGGCTTCTTGCACTAAACTCCCTCCTACAGTGCCTATCATTCCTCCGACTATCATATCCCGAACGAAGATTACTCCTCGAACGAAATCGATACCGAACTGAGCTTCCGAAGTCCGATCTTCGAGGCCTAAAATAAACGTCTCGCTGTCGAGATCTCTCTCTCCCGTGAACTGGCGACCGACCCCGATGATCGTCCTGCCAACGAACTCTACGCTCGTTTATCGTATCAATCACCTTTTCACTTTCCTGCACCACAGGAGGAGTCGATGGTATGGTGATCACCACCCGTCCCTCACTCTGCAACGGCGACGACTTCTTTGGCTTCTTGCCACGCATCCATTCTCCCTTCTGTTTTTTCCATGCCGGCCGGCACCTTGGGCATCGGCACACCGTAACCCCTTTCCGTCCACAATTATAACAAAAAAGAACGTCCACGGGTACGGTGCACTTGGCGTGCACATGTCCCATTCGGTGGCACTTGAAACATGCGTTGGCCAGTTGCCTCCTTACCGACTGTGCAGGTAGCCTTCCCAGGGTTACCATCCTCTCTGGCCTCGCATTCCCTGCAACCCTCTCCTGGTCTCTAATCTGCACCGCAGACCTTTGCAAAGCTGTCGCATATGACCTAAACAAAATAAAAAAACAATAATCAGTAACGAAAGAAAAAACATTCTTATACCGACGCATTATATGGGTACAACACAGTACAACACATACAACACAAGACTTCACAACATTATTCCTTTTTCTCTCTTGACGGTATATACTTTTTCAACTGCGATACATGAGCCTCTGGCTTCTTCCTACCAGTACCGTTTAAAATATACACATTTTCACCTTTCTTTCCAATTATCGTAAAAGGACCTCCATATTTCTCATCCAATTTTTTATTAAAGTTATCTCCTCGTTTTGATAAAACATGTGTTTTCCTTAACACTTGATCTCCAATATGAAATTCTGCCACTCTACGATTTCTATTATACCTTCTGGCTTGCTTGTCCTGAGCTTTCTCAATATGTAAAAAAACTAAATCTCTTAATGCATCCAACCTTGCCATACGATCAACCCATAATGCAGGATCACTCCATTTCTTCCAATCAACAAGTTCAACTTCTTTCCTTAAACTTTTAACTGGACGTGGTTGTCTGCCCATATTCAAGAAAGCTGGAGAAACTTTTAAAGTTGATTGGACCGCCGTATTTACTGCATGTCTAAACTCATGTAAATGTTTGTCCCAGTTCTGATGATCTGCTCCTACATAGGACGCAATCATAGTTTTAAGTGTTCTATTACTCCTTTCCACAGGATTTGCTTGTGGCCAATATGGAGGCATATAAACATGTTTAACTCCGTACTCTTGTAATCCATCATTCAGAAGTTTGTTATCAAATTCTTTTCCATTATCTGTTAACAAAAAATCTGGTGTTTCCCACCTAAACAGAACTAACTGCTCAAATGCTTTCAGTACATTTGCTCCTGTTGCTGCACGTAACGGATAAACCTTTTATCCATCTTGTAAAAATATCTTGAAACACGAGCAAATACTTATTCTGGGATTTACTTCTCGGAAATTCCATCAAATCCGCAGCCACCACTGCCCAGGGTCGATCTACAACCCTATGAGTCATCAAACCTTGTGGACCTGTCTGAGATACTTTATATCGTTGACAAATCTCACACTGTCTCACAAAATCTTCAACATCATGGAACATTCCCGGCCAATAATATTCCCGTACAACTCTGTCATACGTTTTCTTACTGCCCAAATGGCCTGATGATGTAATACAATGGGCATCAGATAATACTCTGTCTCTATATTCTTCCGGTACTACCAATTTCCATACATCTTCTGAATTTGTTATCGGATCCAACAACCAATCTCGGCGTTTTCTATATAATAATCCTTCTTCAATACACCAATCTGGAAACTTTTGAGGTGTTTTCTCTACCTGCTTTAGCTTTTGCAAATATCTCTCATCTTTAATGGACTCAAACAAAGACACATCATAGGTTCTATTTAATTCAAATCCAAGAGATAAAGCATCTGGAACATGATGATCGGCACCCTTCCTATGCACGATATCAAAATCCCATTCCATCATTTTATAGCCCAACGAGCAACTCTGCCGTGGGATTTTTAAAATTTCTTAACCATGTCAAAGCTTTATGATCAGTTATGACCGTAAAGTGATACCTTCTAAATACGGTCTAAACTTATCAATGGCCCATAGAATAGCTTAAACATTCTTTTTCTGTAATACCATAATTTTTTTTCAGCTTTATTCATCAACCTACTGATATACAATCGGATGCTCTCCATCCTCAAATTCTTGAGTCAAAACTGCTCCTAATGCAAAATCTGAAGCATCTGTCTGAACTACAAATTTATGTGAAAAATCTGGTCTCACCAAAACAGGTGCATTAGTCATACGCAACTTTAATTTTCTTTAAAGCTTTCTCCTGTTCTAGACCCCACAAATTTTTCATCTTATGAAGTAATTTAGCCAATGAAACTTTCATCTCTGCCTCCAATAAATCTAGAATACCAACCCAGCATTCCAAGTAGTCTTCTGACACCCTTAACATTTTTCGGTGCTGGATATTCTAAGATCGGTTTGATACGCTTGGAATCAATCCTCAAGCCTTCATCATCCAACACATAACCTAAAATGTAACTCTTGAACAAAAAATTCACACTACTTTTATTACAACCAATTTTACCTTTAATAACACTTTTATATATTTAAGCCACCTACATGTTCGCTAAACGTTCCGTCACTACAATAATATCATCTAGATACGCAAACACATATGGTTCAACTTCCGTCTCAAATAATGAATCCATCAAACGTTGGAACGTCAAAGGCGCATTTATTAAGCCAAATGGCACTCGCAAAAACTGCCATTGACCTCCTTCTGGTATCGAGAAAGCAGTATATTTCCTACTATCCTCATCCATTAATATTTGATGATATGCACTTTTCAAATCTATTTTCGAAATATACTTCGCTCCTCTCAATTTATCCAAAATTGAATCGATATTTATACTCGGATAACCATATTTTTCAGTCACCTTGTTCAGATCTCTATAATCAACACAAAATCGATATGACCCATCTGATTTCTTTACAATCACTGGAGCACTATTCCAACTACTAGATGCTGGCTCGATTATTTTCTTTGCATACATCTCCTTTATACTGTCCAACGCCACCTGTATCATCGGTGGTGACATTCGTCGAGCTCTATGATAAACTGGTTTCAATCTATTCTCTTTCTCCGTCTTTTATCACACTAATTCCACCACATTCTGCTACCATATCACAAGCTTCTATGTCGTCTGACGTATCAGCTAAACTGTGCCATGGTCCTTCAAACGATCGCCATTTTTTACCTCCCATACTTAAATCAATTCTCCATCTCTGACCAAAATCTGCACCAAGAACTACCTCCACCGGTAAGGCTTCAATACATTCAAACCATAAATCACCAATCCTATTATCCTCATCCATCTGAACCTTAACTCTTTTCTTTGCTGCTACCAATTCCTGGTTTGCAAATTTGATCACTGCACGAGAATCTTCTAACCATAATTCTAAATGCTTCATGAATCTAGGTCCAACTATACAGCACTGTGCACCAGAATGTAACAAAGCCTTGTACACACAGCACTTTACTCGCTGAGATTTGCAAACAGTCTATTTTCTTTACCAACCTTTGCAGTTCCCAGCTCCAGCAAGGACCTTGCAACCAATTCTGAGAATCTTCCTCAATTTCACTTATCTTGGTTGTTTCATCAACTGAATTTTTACATTCCAACTGAAATTCTAATTCCGTAACCGGTACTATTTCAGCAGACGTCGTTCTGATATCCAACAATTCTTCTGTCAAATTCTCGATCATCTTCATCCTCATTGCATAACTGAATAGACCTAACGTTACATTACCTTCATCTCGCACTTGTTATCTTTCTGCCAACAACTCAATATTTTTATCCAAGCAATTAACAAAAACATCACATTTCTCATTATCAGCCCTTAACTGGTCTTTGAAAGATACCCGGGCTTTTCCAGTATCTTTCACTGGTCGTTTCCCGTTTTCTGAAAAAATTTGGAACAAGTGGGACACTTAGTTACCGTATATCCACTTTTTCCACAACCTTGGCACTTGACTGTCCATTTCTTCTGCGGTGTACGACTCTTTACCGAACAATCATTTGCATAATGTCCAATCTGATGACATCTAAAACACTTAATATTTTTACAATCACGTTGCATATGTCCTTTTTCTCGACACTTATAGCACTCTCCATCGAAATCTGGGCTTTTCGAACGGAATAATCCCCGTCTCGCTCCTTGCTTTTCTGGATAGTTCTGCTATCTCGGATCCTTCCGAGTATTGTCTCCATAATTCTTCGAAAATTTAGGTGTTTCTTTACGCGATGACCGCAGTGGAAATCCGCCAGCTTTAGCCATCACCGGAGTTGTCATCAAAGCAACTTGCTTTTCAGACTCGCCCTTAACACCTTTTGTCTTATGCTGTTTTTTCTCTTCCTTCTTCTGCTCTGGTACCTTCGCCTTTTCTTTTTCCATAAAGAAAACTTTCCGTGAAGCTTTACTCACATAAGCCGCTTCAGGACACGCACTATTCTGAACTTCTTTCAACAGCCTTTCATATTTTTCGACCTGCTTGTTCAATCATATCTATCGATGTTATAACCATGTGTTTCTTATATTCCCTATACTCAGGCCTTACTCCACGAAAAACCAAAGCAACCTCTTTCTTTAGCGAAAAAGGCTCCTTTAGTCGATCGCACATATATCTGAACTTCGAGATATATGTACTGACATCCTCATCTTTACCTTGAGTACGTTGCTGAATTTCCATACGCAACTGTTCTTGGTCTCTAATTTTACTAAACATCTTCAAAAACAAATACTTAAACCGTTTCCAAGAGGTCAGACTACTCTTCATTAGACCGGTTCGTTTTGGAAAATTTTTTTTTAATTTTAGGAGCACCGGCAGAATCCTTTAGTTAAACTAAAAATATGAATTTTGCCGTCTAGCTGGTGTCGCTAGGTGCCCTGAATAGCTGTCGATAGCTTTTTGAAGTTTAAAAACGTGGTGCAAAAATTGTACAGCATCGCTAAATAAGATTTAAATTGCCTACTGTGCTCTGAGAGTATAATCTATATTAACAAGACGTTTTTTTACGTAATTTTTTGCGTAGAATCGATCCCCGTTGTTATTTTTGACCTAGGAGTACGATAACATTGAAAAAAATTCACTTTTTCGATTTCTTTTTTTTCATAAATTTCGAAAAGTTCATGTTCGAGGGCCTGTCAAATGAACAGAATAAATCTAGAAAATTTTTTGATACTACCAAAATTTAGGATTTTCTATGACAAATCCAACGGTATATATTAGTATATACTTTAACATACAAAAAAACGACGTTATCCCAAAAAACGACATTACAAAAAATTGAAAAATTGAAAAGTGTATTAGTTTCTTCTAGGAAACGGCTAAGTAAAATCAACTATAGAAAAATTTGCATGAAACCATCTGATAGGTTTTTGTCTCACCTTTCAAATGCCAAATTGCCAAAAGAATCATACAAAAAAAGTTCATCGTACGAAAACCGCTGTATCTCAGCGAATCTTGCAAATTTTTAAAATCGGTAAACGGCATTTGAAAGGTGAGACAAAAACCTATCAGATGGTTTCATGCAAATTTTTCCATAGTTGATTTTACTTAGCCGTTTCCAAGAAGAAACTAATACACTTTTCAATTTTTTGTAATGTCGTTTTTGGGGATAACGTCGTTTTTTTGTATGTAAATTATTTTAAAGTATATACTAATATATACCGTTGGATTTGTCATAAAAAATCCTGAATTTTGGTAGTATCAAAAAATTTTCTAGATTTATTTTGTTCATTTGACAGGCCCTCGAACATGAACTTTTCGAAAATTATGAAAAAAAAGAAATCGAAAAAGTGAATTTTTTTCAATGTTATCGTACTCTAGGTCAAAAATAACAACGGGGATCGATTCTACGCAAAAAATTACGTAAAAAAACGTCTTGTTAATATAGATTATACTCTCAGAGCACAGTAGGCAATTTAAATCTTATTTAGCGATGCTGTACAATTTTTGCACCGCGTTTTTAAACTTCAAAAAGCTATCGACAGCTATTCAGGGCACCTAGCGTCACCAGGTAGACGGCAAACTTCATGTTTTTAGTTTAACTAAAGGATTCTGCCGGTGCTCCTGAAATTAAAAAAAAATTTTCCAAAACGAACCGATCTACTCTTCATAGTCTTATACCAATGTGCGGCCTCACCTATGAGAACCGAACCTACCACCGCAAACAAATCATCAGCTGACATATGACTGACTCTCTGACATTGTCGAATCCGATCTATAAACTCTTCTGGACTCAATTTGTCCGAACAGCCCGAAAACATAACCCCCGACGAATTTAGAATACCTAGACATTTCATCCGGTACTCCGCCTCAATGGGTGTCAGCTTCCGCATTCCTTCAGATTCTCGATCATCACTGCTGGTTTCAGCTAGCTCTTCATCTGATATTATATCCATTGGATTCTTTTTCATCCAGCAATCTTTACGTTTAGTTCCACAATTTGCTGGGATTATTTCTTCTTTTTCCGACTCATACACCAACCGTTTGAAACCCTGTTTACCATTTCTACCACCTGGTTTCTTCGGCGTACTACTCGGTTTTCTAATCCTCCCAGGACTTTCTATTGTCGGAGTAACTGACTCAGCTGAGCTTTCTTCTAACTCCGATAAGGTTCGTCGTTTTGATACCTCCAATCTTTTATCTCGTTTCAGTTCTCTAACTTCAACTTGTAATTGTTTCACTGTACCTATCAAGTCTTTCACTAGATTAGTCAAACCTGTAAAAGCATCTTCCTGGGTATTTTCTACTTCTAGACTATTCAATCGTTTCTGCTCTTTCAATTTCTCTCTAATTTTCCTCTTATCATCCTCTCCACTATTTGTTTTCTTCATCTTTTTTACTGACAAATCCTCAACGTAATCATCCATATCCTGAGCATCTACCTCATCCAACCATGGTACATCCAACTGTGGATTTGCAGTTCTTACCAAATTTCTCCACAACCTTTCAACATTATGCAGAACTTCTACCGATCTCGTTAAACCTCTTTCTTTCAATTCTTTTCTTAACAGATCATCCGATTTAGATTGAATGCTTTCATAACATTGACGTATCTCCGGAATCTGCAAGAGATTTGCTACTCGATCGTCATAGTTCTCTAATGACTGCTGCATCTGCAATGTCTTCGACCGCGTTTGATACATAGCTGTAATTCACTAACACTTTAAAGTGCACACTACACAGCCACAATCACTTTACCAGTACACTTCATGAAAACACTACAATGCCATAAAAAACACATAACACCATTGTAAAATACACTCTTCACTTCGCGCACAATAACACTTATTAAATTCCTAAAAATAAAATAAAAAAAAAAAAAACAGAAAATAAATAAATAAACACACTAATAATTATTCACTTTAAATAAACACTATTTGAACTGCTCACTACCATTAGTACATGGTTTCCACTCGCGACACCACATTCTCGGACATCGATCATAATCGAGTTACTAGAATCGATACATGAATCGATCTACCACCTTCTTGTCCTGGCATCGAAATCACCAACTCACGCGCTTCTGTAAGTACATCTGTACCCGAGTACTCGCGCACTCTACAACACTCGCGTAACTACCACTTCCTATGTTATGTGCTCCTGATACAATGCTCACTTTTCGCACTCAAAACAATGTTTTTTATCATTGTTTTTTATATTTTTCATTACATAAACACTTTTTATAGCTAGTATCACCCTTTAATATGATTTCTCACTTTTTTAAGTATCATTAATAATCACCAATGATAAATCCCTATATCCCTATATCATATATTACTAACGTATTTCTACTAGACTTCACGTTTAAATCAATAACCCTCTCTTTCGGGCGAAGTCATTTATTTTTTCTTTTACCTCTATATTTCAAAATTACTCATCACTACTATAACCCTTTTACAGGCAATTTTGAGTTTTCTTGTTACACCTCCAATAACCCTTTCGGGCGTTTTTCTTTTATTTACAAAAACAAAAAAACTAAAAAACAACAATCAACACTCTTAATCTCTTTACTCTTCTATCAATAACCTTTACCGTATATCTTCCTAAAGAGCAAAAAAATAAACATAACAATAACCCAATCGGGCGACAAAATCAATAAACGTATATATATATTAGGGTGGTCCACTTTTTCAAAAAATTTTTGTATCTCGGGGGATCCATCGGAATCTGAAAGTTTGAGGTTTAAAATGAAGTTTCCTTTAAACGAGAACTCAAATAAATGATTTTAGATGGTGTCGATGGATTTTTGAAGTTTAAAAACGTGCTCCTAAAAAGGAGCAAAATCGGGCAACCATTCGATTTATTACAAACTTTGTTCAAAGGGTAAAAATGATCTTAACGATACATTTTCTTACCTATTTTTGTCTGCGGAATCGAATGCCGTAGTTAGTTTTGACCTAGGAGTACAATTTCATTGGAAAAAATACACTTTTTCGATCGTTCTTTTTCGCAAATTTCGCAAAGTTCATTTTCGAGCGAGCGGCAAATGAACAGAAAAAATCTAGAAAATTTTTTGACACTGCCAAAATTTAGCATTTTTCATGACAAATCCAACGGTATATATTAGTATACACTTTAAAATTATTTTAGTGCCGAAAAAGCACGATTTTATCCCAAAAAACGATATTAAAAAATGGAAAAATGGAAAAATATATTCGTTTCTTCAAGAAAATGGCTAAGTATAATCACTCATGAGAATAATTAGATACAACTATCTGATAGGTTTTTTTCTCACCTTTCAAACGCCGTTTTCAGAGTTAAAAAAATTCGCAAAATTCGCCGAGATACAGCTGTTTTTGTACGATGCACTTTTTTAGCTTTAAAATCTGCTTTGCTGGTTTTTAATGAATAGAGCCAGCTCAGAATTATTAAATTTTAACCCAAAAAAGTGCATCGTACAAAAACAGCTGTATCTCGGCGAATTTTGCGAATTTTTTAACTCTGAAAACGGCGTTTGAAAGGTGAGAAAAAAACCTATCAGATAGTTGTATCTAATTATTCTCATGAGTGATTATACTTAGCCATTTTCTTGAAGAAACGAATATATTTTTCCATTTTTCCATTTTTTAATATCGTTTTTTGGGATAAAATCGTGCTTTTTCGGCACTAAAATAATTTTAAAGTGTATACTAATATATACCGTTGGATTTGTCATGAAAAATGCTAAATTTTGGCAGTGTCAAAAAATTTTCTAGATTTTTTCTGTTCATTTGCCGCTCGCTCGAAAATGAACTTTGCGAAATTTGCGAAAAAGAACGATCGAAAAAGTGTATTTTTTCCAATGAAATTGTACTCCTAGGTCAAAACTAACTACGGCATTCGATTCCGCAGACAAAAATAGGTAAGAAAATGTATCGTTAAGATCATTTTTACCCTTTGAACAAAGTTTGTAATAAATCGAATGGTTGCCCGATTTTGCTCCTTTTTAGGAGCACGTTTTTAAACTTCAAAAATCCATCGACACCATCTAAAATCATTTATTTGAGTTCTCGTTTAAAGGAAACTTCATTTTAAACCTCAAACTTTCAGATTCCGATGGATCCCCCGAGATACAAAAATTTTTTGAAAAAGTGGACCACCCTAATATATATATGTATGTATATGTATCAGTTATTAACTACCTTTACTACATGTACCTTACACCACAGATAAATATAGACATAAACATACACACATCATCATCATTATTAGCAGCCGAACTTTCAATGACACGGCCCTAATAATACAACCGACACGCGCGCGCTTTTCACTTTGAAAAAGTCAACGGCCTATCTCGCGAAACTCAACCGTTCTACACCGACTCTACATAATTACACTAAACTACATCAAACTGCAGTCTAAAAAACACTAATAAAGGATGCCAATTGTCATGCCATGGCCAGACCCGACCATGGGACCGTGTATGTCCCATCCAAAGGTGGGCTTATACGGGGTCTCGGCTACCTGTAGGAGAGAACCCTTATTGCAGTCACCGACGTAGCTGTCCTGCGAGACAGCTACGTCGGTGACTGCAATAACACCACATACACTTACACCAATAAAGAAACAATTCTTACATTGTTGCTGGTTTTATCTGCTCCACCACACTAACTGACTAAGTCAGCACGACTATCGTTAGTCTTGTGAGGACACTCTTAGATCGATCACTACTTTAAACTAGCTTCTGCCAGGCGAGTGCTAACTACTCCACCAGAATGAATTAAACAATTCACCATTAAATTATTATTCCGAAAGAATAATAAGAAAACCACCATAGACTAAACTCGCGCGTACTCGGATTTTACACCATCCTCGTGAGCTACTCTCTCGGAAGTCAGTCGTCTGCTTTTCTTCTCCTCAACCGATCTCTCTCGCCGCTGGCCCATAAGAGTAAAAGAGGTATCGTCACCTTGTCATTTATCCTCGTCGCACATATGGTAAACATGAAACATAACACACCATTCGATCAGATATATTAGTCCTACAATAACAAATCCGAACGACGTATGTATGCTAGTCTACAACGGCTCATCAGACGCCACGGCGTCACATGTAATAGAAAAATTTATAGTGGATTCGATAACAGAACAAGAATACACAATTTGTAGGGTATTACACACTGATAACAATGGTTGCAATAAAAAAATTATATTAGAAGCTGAAATCAGTTTGGCCGTTTTGACAAGCAGCATAGCTTGTGTAGCGGTTTACATAGAAATAAATGAAAATAAATATGTAACTTCTGTTCCTAATATGCTGCATTACTGAGAAATCGTTGAAAAGAATGTCGTTGTGAATAAAGTTGTTTCGAAAAAAAATATTTTATTGGGTAAATTTAACTTATTTTCCAATCATTGTTCAAAAATTATAATTTCAATAATAAAGCAACTCGAAATTGAAAAAATTAATTGAAAATTCAATGTTTTTATGAATTTTGTGTACATTTTTGTACATGAATTCTACGAATAGTATCTTTGAATTTTATAAAAATTTTACCTATAGTTTTTACATACTTTACCCATTTTTTATAAGAATTCAATATAAATTTCATACAATTTATTTGTAAGCACAGATTTTTTTATAGGTCGAGCATCTAGCTTCAAAAATTTTTACAATGATTTAATATAGATTTCATATTGATTTTTTATAAAATGAACGTAATATTTGTAAATATTCTTTGTATAATCTTGATAAATTGCTTAAATATTTAACATGAAAAACACGGAAAAAATTTTTTCTCGACTTCCTTAGTCGAATGTAAAAAAAATAATTCCATGTAAAAAATATTTAAAATTTCTATAAAATGCACACGAAATGTACATAAAATTCATGATGTGAATTCGGATTTTTCTACATAAAATTTGGAATAATTTTACATTACTTTTTTATAAAATTTACGAATATTTCACCTACAAACTTTACATGAAATTCATTTATATTTTATATATGTTGTTTCAGTAGGGATGCAGCGACCCGACGAATGTTCGCCAGATTAAGTATGCATGTCGTCCGAGTGTTCACTTTGTAACTCCTTTTATATTGATTGCAATAATTACAACAAAGTGTTAAATAATATGCATACAAGCGTGACTTATGACTTATGTCAACGATATAACATTGGCGAGGATAAAAATTATGGATAAGTTAAGTGAACAACAGCAAAAATAGCTTAATGACGAAATACAGGGCTCCACAGAGCCGGTTTCATCGAAAATCGGTCTAGTAAAAAAGTTATTTAAATTTACATTTTTTATGCTCGGTCGGTCAAAATCGGGGCTTCGGCATCACCTTAATCGGAGCGATTGAAAGTTTTAATGAAGACGACGTTTGTACGCTATGGCAGGAGCGACTCAAAGGATAAAACATACAGTAGAACCTTGACAGTACGAATTTCAAGGGGGCGGTTGTAAATGTCGTCTTATAGAGGTTTTCATCTTATCGTTAGTTCGTATTAAAGAGGCGTGTATAAATAAAATTCTTATTAACGAGATTAAAAAAAAATGTAATTTATTTTACAAAAAATGTATTTGTTTAGCTTGAATTATTTTCTAAAATAGTCAGTAATATTTTTTCTAAACCAAATTCTCAGTTGCAATTTTATCATCGGCATCAATTTTGAATAGAGCAGCAAAAGCACTTTCGACTATGTTTTTAAATTTCACTATTAAATGACGTACGCCAGTCATTGCCGATTGCAGCTTCTATTTTTGTTATATAAATATTATAAGAAGTCTCACCACCATCATCATCGTCATCATCATCAATATTGCCTTGATCTACAATAAAAATCTATACGTAGATTTTTTAAATTACCACCAAATTTTGCAGCTCGTTTTCTTTTTCTATTTACATTAGAACCTTTTAATAGATCGTTCAAAATCACTGATTTATTTTATAAAATTGTTGACATAGTACTAGAACCACCGCTAAGAACTAATTTTAATATACTATCATATGTAAGGAAGTATTTGGCCGATACAGAGTCTGACGGTACTTCTTCCTTATTTTATCCTGAATATTCTTGCTGTCGAGATACGCTCCGAATTTGAGGGAGAGACGCGATCAACGATGTGAGCGTTGACAGGTCAAGCGCGCGCTGCCTAGTGAGCAGACGAAAACCTGTCAAGAGGATGGGACCATACACGGACTTACAACCGTGTGGTGAGAGTACACAGAGGCTTACACTCTGTGTTGGACCACGCGAGAAGTAGCCTCGTCCTATCTGTTCTTTTGTGTGTGACCTACGCCAGAGGGGCCAAATGATAAAAAAACGCACTAAATTTTGCGTACCGCAGTTCAGCGGAAAAATTGCAGTAAAAATTTTTGTTGTTCAGAAAAGTATAAAAAAACAAAAACCACTGTCCTTCTTTATTTAAGTATCAAAAATCAAATTCTACGCCTCATGGAAGCTAATGAAAAATTCGAGAAATATAGCATTATAATTACTCAATTCTCATATCATTGTATATGACATATGTACCTCTCATCGTTTATGCATGATATTATTGCCTCAACATGCTAAGAAAGCTCGAAGACTTTTCTCGAAAAGTTTATTTAAATAAATGAATTATAATTATTTAGTTATTTATTAAGGTTGCCGGACGAAAAGGTCAAAACAAAAAGGTCAATTCCGGTAGGGTCAAAACTGTTAAAAGGTCAAAGACAAAAAGGTCACAATTATTAAAAGGTCAAATACCCAAAAGGTCATAAGCCTAAAAAGGTAAAAAAATAAAAATGTACAGTTCAGCGAGCATATATATATATGCTGCATAACTTCGTCTGTTTATCTACATAGTTACCCGGTCGTGCGCTTCGTGGTTAGTATCGTACCGATTACCTCGCTGTTCGCGATCGTTCTCCTTGCGTACTTAAATTATTTGCGGTATATTGTAATTTCGTTTAAATTATTCGTGGTATATTTTAATTTCGTGAAAATGGCCGAGATCATTCAAAAAGGGAAAACGCCGTACCTCCACTACGAAGGATTCATCTACACCGTACATTATCGCAAAGGTAAGTGTTCATTCATTCTCTCTGTGCGTGTGTAGGGCTGGTATTCCCTCTTGTAGGTTCAACTACTTATTGGAGATGCCAGAGGAAGACGCAGTGCTCTGCTCGAATTACCACCGTCCAAAATGGACATGAGATAGCGGTGAAGAAAGGTGGGGATGCAGAGTCTCACGAACCGGCGCACGCACCAAATCCAGAAGAAGTTGAAGCTCTGAGAATAATGTCGAACCTGAAGGGAAAAGTGGCCTAACATCCTGAAGCTCCACCGTCAAGGCTGATGCGGTGCTTGCAGGATGCCGATGATGCTGTGCTAGCTCAACTGCCCGATCGAATGAATATTCGAAAGCAGCTGCATTGAGAGCGCTTGAAGGGAGATGCCTTCGAACCCGACATCTATCGAGGATCTACAAGCTATACTGGACATGTTTCAAACAACTAAGCTGGGCGAGAATTTTTTATTATATGATTCTTTAAACGATAATCTCTGACCTTTTCGGTCTGACCTTTTTGGTTTGACCTTTTCGTACCGGAATCATTTATTAACTATACACATAATTAAATGAAAATCGATAGCGTGATTCATGATTAAAAAGGAGTATAATACTAATTACATGCTCCTAGTTTGTTTTTTTGCAGAATAATATTGTTTAAACCATTTTTTTAAACAAATTGTTGCAAATTTCTTTTAACAACAATTTTTTGCATGAATATTTTACATTATATTTTATAAATTATTTGTATTCCCACAAGCACTCGTAAAAACCTTCAAAACATATAGCGCTTTTATGTAGTAAGAAAATTTCATTATAAAAAGAATTGTTTAAATAAATAAATAATTTAGTTTATCGATAATAATTTATTAATTTTCATTTTTACGACTTACAGTTATAGATCTGTATTCTCCTCATATGCACTTAGCTGGTTATCATATTTATTTATGATAATCACTAATCTTTTAATATATTTCAATATTTATAAGAATTGCAATTCAACGGCAGCAATAAATTTTAATAAAATTTTTAAAACAAAAATTTTCATAAGCGGAAGCATGTAGTGAGTAAGTTTTCATGTATTTTAGCGTCGAATGTATCATAGGTCGGTTGGAGTCAAGGCTGTGCTCTTTGTTTTGATGTTTTGACTCTGTACTACATACGCAAACGAAACAAGTAGAAGTTTCATAGACACACGTATAGCCGTGATCAAATGTATTCTTACATGTAACATAAAGATTTACTATTTTCTATAGTGTTCCAAGTATTTTTCATATAGCAGAATACAGTATTGAGTATCAGCTATTTGTATATCTCATTGTCTTTTCAACTTTGAGCGTGAACGCAGCTAAAAAGTATCTCTGTGAGTATTATAACTGTAAGAAAAATGTCTAGTATTTCTGTAAATCTAGTGAACTGTGTTTTATAATACAAGATAGATTGAAAGATAGTTTTAAAACAGCACGCAAGCCTATTGACTTCACTAATTAATACATATTTTAATAATAATGTAAGTGATAAAGTGAAAGAAGACTTGAGCCATAAATTGAAATATAATTTTTTGAGTAATTTTAGAAGAAAGTTTCAAAAAGTCCCTAAGAATAAAAAACTATACAGACTTTATATCTGAATTTAAATCGTGGAGTGAAATAGAATTTTCTTTTAATTATGATGAAATTACGGAGGTGAATAATTCCCCTCATTTGAATATCGGTATGTGTTATTGTCTATGCAGAATCTTCATATTATATTACTGGTGGATCTAAATTATATTATGTAAATTGTGGTTTGCCTAAATATATGCACGCGAATGAATTTATATTTCTGTGGTGAGAAGGCAAAACCGACTTATGTCCACTTTTCGTGTTTTCGAGAAAAAAGTGCCCGTAAGATACGCTATACGCACAACTATACGCGGACAACTTGAGTTCTGAAACTATGATATTTCAAGCTACTGCGAGGTAATTTTTTACCTCTTACTTATCAAATTGAAAGGCGCATCATAGTGATGATACGGAGCAATAAATATTGACTTAAGTCGTTTTGTCTGTCCATGATTTGCATTCAAGTGCACTTTTGACGGTCAAACTTTTTCAATATCGATAATTTCGCTCAATTTGTGATTATAATCTCATTTAATGTTTTTGCATTGATAAAATAGCTTATTTAACATAATATTGATGTTAGATCTCAAATCTCAATCTCAAACGAATAAAGACAGCTAAAAATGAGCGAAAATATGCCCTCGCGTATTAAATCTGCCAATTGTGAAGTAAAATTAACAACAGTGCAGAAGCCATGTGCACATTCGAATATCATTTTCTTTAATTTCCCAATCTAAGTAAACTCACTATCGTCTCTAGAAGCTCGCAAAGGTGGATTTAAGTCGTTTTGCCTTTCCCCGATTTTCGCGAAATGAACTCAAGTTGTTATGCACGATGCTGAAACTAACGATAGAAGCTATATTCGTCTATTCTGACCTTTGTAAATTAAAGTAAACACTATATATAGTTGTTTCTCATCATATCGATTTCCATAAAAACTGACTTGAGTCGTTTCGCCTTTCCACCACGGATTAACTATTATAATATTATGTATTTCATGTATTTTTTTATATTCAATAGCGATGCCGGTAAATAATGTTGGTCGACCTACACTACCGTTCGATTTATGTGCACCACTTACACAAACAAATAAGATCGCTGATGTCAGCCAAGCTCTCACCGTTGAACAAATTCGGGCTCTAGCAAAAAAAATATTAAAATCCGAGCATAATTTAGCTGGCATGAAATTGATTGATGAAATATTTGACAAAGAGTCTGCTAAACATTTATTAGAATTGACGCAGAAACCTGAGTCGAGTTCGATGTGTCCGGAAGAAGGATTATTGTATCTCATACAAAATAATATGACTAGGGAAATGTATGAAAATACGAGGAGAACAGCTCTTGAAAAAGGACATAAATTGTTTCCTTCATATAAAAAGGTATAATTTTACAACTTTAATTGCATTAATTTTTTCGCAAAGTGTAAGCTCAATTTTATGTTGAATAAGTATATAAAGTTAAACTAGCCACATATCCAGAGGAGATTTTTATATGTGAAACACTTTGTAAGGTGCCACTCAAAAATTTATTGGACCACACCGCGAAACGACTTATGATGGCTTTAAATTTAAATATACCCGGAGAAAACCGACAACTCAAGTTGATATTAAAATATGGATTTGATGGAACGAATGCAAAATGTTTAAAGCAAAAAGCAGATAATTCTAGTGCTTTTTGCGATCACATGTTTTGCACGTCTCTTCTGCCGTTGCAGCTGGTTGATACGACCGAAGACATCGTGCACTGGACAAATCCTCTACCATCGTCAACGCGATTTCGCCGTCCCATTAAAATTTCTTTTGATACACTTTTTCGATCGTTCTTTTTCGCAAATTTCGCAAAGTTCATTTTCGAGCGAGCGGCAAATGAACAGAAAAAATCTAGAAAATTTTTTGACACTACCAAAATTTAGGATTTTTTATGACAAATCCAACGGTATATGTTAGTATACACTTTAAAATTATTTTAATGACGAAAAAGCACGATTTTATCCCAAAAAACGATATTAAAAAATGGAAAAATGGAAAAATATATTCGTTTCTTCAAGAAAATGGCTGAGTATAATCACTCATGAAAATAATTGAATACAACTATCTGATAGGTTTTTTCCTCGCCTTTCAAACGCCGTTTTCAGAGTTGACAAATTCGCAAAATTCGCCGAGATACAGCTGTTTTTGTACGATGCACTTTTTTAGCTTAAAAATCTGCTTTGCTAGTTTTTTCATGAATAGAGGCAGCTCAGAATTATTGAATTTTAAGCTGGGAGATGATTTTGAGAAATGCGATTTTCCATCGTTTCCGAATATTTAAAATCAACCCAAAAAATGCTGAAAAAATTTGAGGATATTCCTCGATCAATTCTAAGACTTTTTTGTTCAATAAACTTTTTTCCTTGACTCAATGGTTTTCGAGATAAAAAATAGAGAGGCTTAAATAAGTGTCGCGTGGTTTTTGCAGCCATACGGCACTTTACATCATCCGAAAATGGTCGTATCACATGTTTTTTAAAAGTAGAGCTCAAAACCTTTCATTTGGTTAATCGTAGACCTCAGTCGGCCAACCGATGCGGGTTTTATGAAAAGATGACAATGCAAAAAGTTGGCCCACGGGCTGTTAGCGGGATAGTGGGTGGGGGGCCGGTTTTGGGGAAAAGGCCACGTGAATTTCGAAAGCCCTTGACTTTACGAAAATTTTAAGCCCTAAATCGATATTCTAGGTGACTCCCATTTTTGGACTCGGCGGTGGGCCAGTTGACGTGGAATGTCACATATACATTTTCGTATAAAATCATGCAAAAATAAAGCAGATAAATTATTTGATTTAAAATTCTGATATACTACGATTTCCCAAATTTTTTAACAAGGTATAATAATTAGGTAAGCTTGTTGACAAGCACAGTTTTATTTAAAAAATCAATTATTCATTACTAATACTTTGGTTGCAAATTGACTAATGCATAATATTCACCGATTTTTAGCATTTTTCAGGATAAAATTTTCACAGATTAAATATGTTTAAACAATTATTTTTGTTTAAACAAATTTTAAAACATTTGTTTGTTTAAAAAAATGTTTTAAACAATATGATTCTGCAAAAAAAACAAACCAGGAGCATGTAATTAGTAATAGACTCCTTTTCAATCATGAATTACGCTATCGATTTTCATTTAATTATGTGTATAGTTAATAAATAAATAAATAATTATAATTCATTTATTTAAATAAACTTTTCGAGAAAAGTTTTCGAGCTGTCTTAGCATGTTGAGGCAATAATATCATGCATAAACGATGAGAGGTATGTCATATACAATGATATGAGAATTGAGTAATTATAACGCTACATTTCTCGAATTTTTCATTAGCTTCGATGCGGCATAGAATTTGATTTTTGATACTTAAATAAAGATGGACAGTGGTTTTTGTTTTTTATACTTTTCTGAACAACAAAAAATTTTTACTGCAATTTTTCCGCTGAACTGCGTGGTACGCAAGAATTTTGTGCGTTTTTTTTATCATTTGGCCCCTCTGTGCTACGCCTGTACCTGCATGTGTGAGTGAGCTTGCCATCCTGAGGAGTGTCTACATCTGGCTACATTCTCGTCTGCCCTCGCTTCTTCGCAGTCCGTATTTGACCTAATAGTCCGTATCTCGATCATCGAGTCAACCGATGTATGTCGCTCGACTCTCTCTTGTACGTTGCGCCATTTTGTACAACTTGCCACCGCTCTATCTCTCTCGACGTCGTCTCCGCATAGCTTGTCCTGCGACCGCTGTATTTACCGAATTAGCCGCGGTGACCCGAAGCCACGTATCGATTGTACTGGGTGAAATATTCACATGCCGAATGGTAAATTACCGAACATCATTTGTAACCTATACCTTCCTGTATCATTTCATTCTTTAGGCGTCACCGTAATGACTGGCGCCCATTAATAAATCAAGCCTTATTATTATTGTTAACTGACGATTACATCGATTCATTTCGGCACACCTTTCTTCCTCTCCCTGTTACAGGTCGACGTGGACGTCTCGCCGAACGCTTGTGTACACATTCCGAGTGTACTTCGTAACACATAACAATAAGTTCGAGTATACGTAAACAATGACAAAATTTTCCTCATATTGCGCACATTTAAAAAAATTCAAATTCGTACTCGGGAGATTTAATTATTACATGTAAAAATTCGTATTACAGAGGTTTTTCGGCGGGGAATGGTGTTTAGTTCGTGTTATAGAGAGGTTCGTCTTATAGAGGTTCGTATTAACGAGGTTCTACTGTATATAGTCAAAAAGTCAGGTTTGATGTAATGTTAAGTTTCTGAACAAGGGTTTAGTTAGTTTTCATCGGCGCTATTTTATAAAAATAGAAGTAGCAAATTTTCATGTCGAATTTTATTAATAATGAATTGACAATGATTTTTGAATTCTGATAAATTTATTAATGAATTTAAATTTTCTATAATAACAACAAAATTTCCTATTTTTCTATTTTATTTTTCTTCATTAAAGTATATACACCTCGAAAAAATCAGAATTTCTACTTCGTCATGGCCTCCATGAACTCTGCAACAAAAAATGGAAGTTGATGTTTAATGAAAATCTTTTATTAAATTTTTTTGAAAAATTTAAATTACTTGTTATGATAAATTGCCTTTTACAAAAATTAAATTTCTATTTTTATTCAAATTATTGACAAGCTGATGACTTTCTTAAACGCTATATTCTTAAAGTAACTGACATTAAAAAAATATAAGACTTTTTAGAGTAAACAAACTCTCAGTGTATAAACTCTGAAAATGTTTTAATCATGCTAAAATTTTATTGAAAATAATAAAAATTAGAAAAATAAAATGAGATGAAATAAGTTGAGTTATACCTTCACTATGCGTAAGCGTATCCGTACGAAGGCAAAAAAAGTTGATGTTAGTGATCGACTATCTTTTTCTAAATTATATAGCAATCGTGTATGCCTATCCATTACCAATGTTGATGTGGCAAATATTTTTCTACTTTAGACTTATAATCTGAATTTCACGAGGTACCAATAGTACTCTCTGAAGCAAAAAAGGGCCCCTTAGACTACTTTTTTATACCTGCAATTCAAGTGTAAGACCTGTAACGGGTAATGCCTTGCAAAAGAGCCGGCTAGCTCGTGCCACATGAGAATATGGTCGCAAACCCGCCTTGCTTGCTTCGACGAGCTCTGGTGATGACTTCGCGGACAGATGCTCGACGAGCCGTTGCTCGTCAAGTAATCGCGTTGCTGAAATGGGTCGAAATAGGCAACACGAAATAAATAATTAGTCGCGAATTAATAAAATGAAATAAGGCGATTTATTCGCATGAAAATATTAATAATTAGTAATCTGATCTGAGTGTTGGCGAGAAAAAGCGAACTCTTGGGCACAAACGACTGTGCTACAGATGTTTTGGAACGCACATGTGCAAAGATTGTAAATCTATTGATACTTGTTTTACTTGCAATGGAAAGCATCACACGCTCCTGCATACGCCTCTCAAGAAAGACGCGAAGAAGACTTCAGAGCGACAACGAGATGATAGTTCAGAAGTTGATGAAACATCGCCTGCGACGCAAAATGTTCTGGCAGCTGTTTCTTCGAAAGTAAACGAAGAAGTGCTGGAAACATTGCTTGCTACAGCTCAAGTACGAGTCTCAGCTATAGGAGACGAATTCACTACGGTTCGAGCTTTGGTAGACCAGTGTGCGCAGTCGTCATTTGTTACAGAAAATTTGTGCCAGCGTCTACGTCTGCGTAAACGCAAAGTGAACGTGCCTATATCTGACATCGGGCAAGGGCCAGCCAAGACTCAAGCAGAAGTTGAAATATTAATTCGACCGCACTTCGAGTCACAGTTTAGGCTGTCTTTCAAAGATTATGTATTGCCAGCTATGACGAATTATCAACCTTCTTGCAAGCAATCGAGAGAGTGGCAACATATCGAAGGCCTACAGCTCGCCGATCCAAACTTTGCGCGGCCTGGTCGAGTTGATTTATTGCTGAGCACGCAAATTCATGCTCGTATCATACAAGCAGGCTTACGCAAGGGTGATGAAAAAGCTCCCATAGCTATGAAAACGCAGCTCGGATGGATCTTGTCTGGTGATGCAGAAAAGTCGGCCAGGAGAGAAACTACAGCTATATGTCATATGCTTAAAGGTTTAACCACGGACAAATATCTAAAAGGACTTTAGAAATACTCAAGAAAAAATCAATACGCTTTTCAGACGGCCAAAAACTGTTGGGCCAAGGTACAATTGGACAATTACTCTTTCGAATAGAGGTCGGTTACTTCAGACACATTATATTCAGACACATTGTATCGAATTTTGTTCGATAGATTATTGATCATGGTCGACTCCAACAACTACACATGATAAAAACTTAAAAAAATAAAACTACTTGCAAACTCACAAGTAGACCTTCTCACCTTCGGTCACGGATCTTTACCACAATTTTTTGGGGTCTCTTGGTACCCAATACTGAAGATCCCTGTGTTTAGTTTAATCTCATGGGCCTTAGGGCCCATTTTAAGAGGATTTCCACATTATGAAAAAAATCTTTGTTATTTTCTATATCGACATAGAAGCACTTAAGCAAAAAAATGCAAAGAACAAAAAAGTCTTAAAATTTTTTAAAGAATCTGTTTGAATTTTTTCAGAATTTTTGAAACCGTCTTTAGTATTGGGTACCAGGAGACCCCAAAAATTTTTTGGAGCAAATACATGACCCAGAGTTGGAGTGGTCTCCTTGTCAGTTTAATAGTATTTTCCCTTTACTTTTGAATCATTATTGATCATTTTCAATAAAATATTTATTTTTGGTTGCGAGCATGGCCAATGGTCTTTGGGGGCCGTGAGGCCTGATGGGGTCCAGTCGAAGGGGCTGCCCACGACCACCGGGGTCCCATAAGGCAGTGTTTTTAGGCCACTTCTCTTCTCGCTTTTTATCAATGACTTGCCAGATGTACTCTAGGTATCCAATTACATGATCTTTGCTGATGATCTTCAGGTGTATTACTCATTTTCCGTAAGGTCTTCAATAGCGAGATCACTAGGCTCAATGAGATCTGAGTGCTTTGGTGGATTGGGCAAGAGACCATCACCTGTCCTTAAAATGGCTAAAACGAAGGTGATGGGAGGAACATTCTTTACGGACCAGCTTACGTGATCTCGACCAAAAATGTTCAGATTCGTGGCACTGAGCTCCCTACTCATCGGAGGTCAAGTCTCTCGGTGTTTGGTTGCACCCAAATTTTGACTGGGACAATCACGTAAATCGAGTTGTTCAGCGTATCCATGGCACCTTCTCTCTTCGACAGTGTCGTCAAGCTCTGTCACCCTCCACTTGCAAGGAACTGGTGGAGTCACTGGTGTTCCCGCATCTTGATTACGCCTACGTCGTCTTTAATGACCTCTTCGACGACCAGAATCTGCGACTGCAGCGGGCGCTCAACGCATTTTTGCGTTTCGTTGTGAGCATCATTGGTTGGCAGGACCATGTCACGCCTCACTGACTGCAACTCGACTGACTTTCAGTATCGGATCGCAGACAATATTACCGCAATCACTACCTATTCCATCATTGCCCATCAGAGCCCACGCTACTTATATTCTCGCTTCGATCTTCCATCTCAGGCCTTCATTAAACGTTCATCTTCCCGTCTACACCAGAGGTTTATCGTTGGTTGTCTGGGGCGAACTGATACTGACCAGTGTTACTTTGTCTACACCGCCACGTACTTACTAAATATTTCGTACGGGTCCAGCGCAGGCATGAGCACTCATGCAGCCAGTAGGCCTACGTGTATAAGAAGCATGAGTCATATTACATGCGTTGTCGTTTGACC